>SNVD02011627.1:0-59704 GCA_013180625.2 Boswellia sacra
CAGAATGGTCTGCAACCCTAGAATGATTATTTATTTATCCCTCCCCCCTGGAAAAACTTTAACATACTTATTCAACTCAGGCTCAAATTAACATGCAACAAAGTAATCTGCTCACAGACCACATGTTGCCCAAAACAAGTGTCCTTTCACAACCCTTATCCAAACATTAGATCTCATCTATACCGACTGCTCTAATGTAATCTTATCCATTTCCTTTAACTTTAAACTTCATGGATCAGCCACAGACATTTACAACAGATCAACGTCACAGATATCTCTACTTCTTCACCCCTCACCCATCATTAGAATAACTGTGATAAATCAATAGATATTTAAGATTTCAAATTTACTCCTGTAGCATTCAATCCTACCCTCCATCACTGAAAGCGAAAAGAGAAGCCCTTAAGCATCATATCCAACTAAACCCCTAAAAATTTCACAGTAGTCCAAACTTAGCTGAAAATCTCTTAGGGCTGGGAAACAGACAATCAAGAGAAAGATCACACATACTGCAAATTTAAAGTTCACTACAAGCCTCCCCTTCTAGGATTTTTTAAACCAATTATGAGTTACAGGAACTTTGGAGGCATTTCCAGATAAATTTGGCCATATTCTTTGCATAATCTTTGAAGACAAAGCAACAGAACCATCTAAGCAATGAGCTCAGACATGGTTATGGCTATCATATACTTAGTATTCCTATCAACAGGCACAACCAGAATCAACTAGCTCATCCTAAATGATATTACCTATTACCTATCATTAAACTAAGTGGACTCCACTTTATGTTGGCACCAATTAGTTCGTTCGTACTACAACCTAAAAGATTAAAGCAAATCTCTAATTCTCACCACCTTTCTTTTATAAACTCAATCAAGCAATAATCTCTAGTTTCCTAAAACTAAAAAGAACAAAAATGTCAAGGTGGGTATTCAAGAATCAACACGAAATCATCATAGAAGCTAAAATTAACACAAAAATGGGAAAAAATTAATAATTAACCATTATCAACCTCTAAACAAAGCAGAAGAATAAATTACAGAACTCCCATGACCAATCCAAACAAATAAAAAAAAAAAGAATCCAGAAACCATATAAAGTAATAAAGAGAGGGAAAATTGAAAAAAAAAACTAACCAATTCCTGCCGAGAACTTCCTCGGCGCGATAACCAGAAACGTTTTCGAAGACAGAATTAACATAAATAATGGGGTGGTCAGGCTCCAGGGCATCGGTAACAACAATCCCACACGGGGCGGTCTGGAACAAATTCTCGACGGGGAAAGGAAGGGGGCCATCAACAACAACGTCGTCGTTTAGGGGGAATTCCTCCTCGTCCTCGTCGTCACTATGATCCGAATTGCTATCCCACTCCATTCACGCTTGGAAAAGAAAAAAGGGGAAAAAGAAAAGCAAGCGTCTTCAACCCATTTGAGAAAATGAGGGAGAGAAGAGCGGAGGATAAAAAACAGAGAAGGGAGATGGAAATAGGGAAGCAGGGAAGGTGGGCTTGGCGTAAGGGAGTGAAATGAAGCGCCTAAAGAGAAAGAAAACGTGGGGTGAGTAATGTTCGGGTGAAATTTTTAGCTAAGGACTAGACGAGCACTCGCGCACACACGACAACACAACAGAGAGAGAGAGAGTTTGTTGTTTGCTTGAGAAAGGGTTGGTTTTGTTTTTGTAACATGTGCCTGTCTGTGCCTCACCGCCTTGTGTTTGTGTATCTTTGGTGGAAAACTCTTCAATCTTCTACCACCACTGCCCCCTCCCCTTTCGGGTTTTCGGATTCGTGTTTACAATCGGATTCGGGCTTGGATGTGAGATGGCTTGAGCTTGGAGCGTACGCGAAGTGTTTTTTTTTTTTTTTTTTTTATATTAGGTCCATTTCCCAAACCCACCGTAGATTCTCAAAAGGTATGCCATAATTATGAAAATTTTACTAACCTCCCTTGCCGTTACCATGAATAAGCTTCTCCCACATACAACAGTTAAAGAGGTAACTCGATCGATTAATAAAATCATAGTATCCAAATCAATACTAATTTGATAAATTTACTAGACACACATTAATTATTTTAAATTATTAATAGATTAGTTATTAATTGAGTCAATTATTTGGATTTTTAAATAATTAATTTGTTTAATAACAATTTATAATAATTATAAGTACCAAAACAATACAAACATAATAATTATATAAATCTTAAAAAAAATTTGAAGACTATATCGCAAATACCAATTGATTAATTAAGAAAGTAATAATAGCTAGGAAATCAATAAATTCGGAAATATCATAACCTGGGTTTTTGGTGTTTTATTTTAATTTTTATCTTTACGGATTTTAAAATAATTTTAAACAAATAACTTTGAGGAATTTGGAGAGAACACACATTTTGAATGGAATTTGCTAAATGGAGAGGGGAGATGTGTGAGATTTATGAAATTATAGGATGTTGTGAAGTTGATAAAACTATAAGGGAGATGAGGACATTGAACCCTTTTTTTTTATTCACAAACAAAACAACATTGAGAACGAATGGGTCGTGATGGAATCGGGTGGGTTAAATGGATTTACTTCTACGTTCAATGATGCTTGCCTTACATGCTTGAAGCGGAAGGGCACAGATATTTTTATGATAGTGGAATTTCTGAAAGGAGGGTTATTTTAAAAATTATTATTTGCGAAAAAAATTTAAATATAATGACCATAATCTCACCCTGACTCTTTCTCTTTTTTTTTTTTATATCATCTCTAACATTCGATAGTTAAAAAAAATGTTTGTCTTTAAACTCAACACCTCCACAATTCTTTTTAGATAGTTAAAAAAAAAAATGTTTGCCTTTAAACTCAACACCTCTACAATTGTTTTTAGATTCTAGAGCTGTTAAGATTAAAAGAGTGATATTTATGGTAATGGTTATAGTGTCTATTTTTTTCCTAAATTTATTCTAAAACCCTATCTCAAATTTATACCCCGTATAATGTGAAATTGTAAAATGATTTTCAAGTGAGTGTAATGATGTGTTAAGTTTAAACTAGTCCCATGATAAAATTTTAAATTGTATAGCATTATTCTTTCGAATCAATATAATCAATGACTCTATTATATATGGGGTAGATTTACCAATTCGTTTTTGTTTTCCAAAAATTTTGTACATATTGCAAAATATTTGATTTTTTTTCTTGTTGAGATTTACTATTATATTTGTGATGCCTAAATGCATTAATTAGGTTTGTTACATTGAAAGTTAATGATTTATAATTCGTATACAAAAATATTATTTCATGAACACTTCACATATACATGAAATGCACATGCTGCCTGCAAGAGCCAATAATTATTAGTAAAAATATCATTACATGTTTGGCTTTTCTTGACCAAACTATATTATTTATTTCCACATTTTCTTCAATTTTCTCTGTTATTTTTTTAAATAATCCATTAATGAATAATTAAATATGACCATATATTAAGGAATTTTTTATTAATGTCTTTTATTCTAGTAAAATATTTCATGATAATATTAAATACTACCATCGAGTTTTTTGTCTAATTTTAGGCAGAATACGAGTTTATCTGTTCAATCATCTGACAATTTAAAGAGACATAAATTTGAAATTTCATTAAAAAAATAATTTTCTCGTTTAAATTCCCTTATTCAAAAATCAATTGAAAAACAAAAAATAAAACAAAACAAAACAAAACAAAACAAAACCTTAGGATTTATTAGGTGTGTTAGCAAAATTTGAATTTAAAAATACAATTTCTTAATTAATATGTAAGGAATTTATATTAATTATATTATTTAGGGTAAAATTATCTTTTAATACTTTTATGATAAATTTTGAATAATGTTAGGGTCTTGATCATTAAACAAACTCGTATTTCGCCTTAGATTAGAGACCAAAACTCAAGGATAGTTTTTTATACTATCCCACAAAATTTCTTTTCTTTGAGCTTGGATTGGTTTATAAAAGCATCAAATAATAATTTTTGACTAAAATTTGAATTTTATTTTATTGGAACTAAACTCTATTTGCACCAGTTCTAGACAAGAAAATATTTTTATATCATAATTCATATACGCTTGGTGTAATACGTGACTAACCATAATTATTTATTATAATTTAAAAAATTATATTGATATTTACATATAAAATATTAAAATATTTTTTATGACAATAGAGTAATAAATTGAGAAAAAAAATTCAAAGATAATACTGTTTTAGTATAATACAAGTTTTGAGTTTATTTAATATTATTTGTGACAATGAACATGTAACCAAAAATAAAACAAACAAGCCAAATCTAAGACACACTCACACAAACAATCAATCACTCACTAACCTGTCTGAATAATCTCTTTAATATAAAATAATCAATATTTGAATAATGTTTGTATATAGTCTAACAAAATAATAATGAAAACATATATTTATGCAAACTAAAACATATTGAAATTTGAATCAAATTAGGATAAGTTTAAATCCCTCTTTAAGTTAAAATCCCTAAACTAATAATTTCCCAAATTAAATGAAGCCCTAATTAAATAAAGATTAAAAGACTATAATAACCCTGATAATAAAATAAGTCATGCTACATCAATTCGTTTAATTTAATGAGTTTTAATTTCTATGAGAAATTTAATACCGCAATATTTTTCTATCCAAATTTTAAAGGTTGGAAAAGCTTTGGTATTAAAAAAAAACGATTATTTATAAAATCTGTCTCATTCGACTTTATATATTTAATAAATAATACTAATTAAAATGTTAAATAGTAAAATTTACATTTTATTGATTATCATAATTCTCATATAAATTTTTTATTATTTGATTAAATAAAAGTAAGAGAAAATATCGTTTTGGATTTTATATTCATTTTCTAGATAGAAGATTCCCTTCTAATCACATATTTATCTCTTTTTTTCTTTCCGCAAGGATGTGATTGATTATTATAAGAAATTTATTAATGCAACAAAGTTAAGTCAGTAGAAGATTCTAATTCTTTATTTGTATTAGGTTTTTTGGCTGTTTCATGCTATTAATTACTTTTTTTTTTTTGAAATTATATCAATAAAAAAGTAAAATTGAATAGTTGTGAGATTAGTGAGAGACTAGGCAATTGCAAAAAGAAAAAAGAAAAATGTTAAGATGATTATACTATGTCATGCTTAGGATTTATTATTATTATTAGAAGAACCTATATAGTTTTTATTTTATTTTATATATAATTATAAACACTCTAAATATTATTATTATTATTATTATTATTATTATTATTATTATTATGTCTGGCTATTAGAATTTAATTTTTGTCATAACCATTGCAATATAATATAATGGCTGTAAAAGAAAATGGAAGATAATTATTCTTAATAACAATTGAATAACCTTATGGCAATAAAATAATGGTCATAAATTAATGTTAAAAATTTGAGTTAAAAAAAAAGTTTCAATAACTTTTAACTCCTAACTTTAATGTGCAAACATATTAATGTTGAAGTATAACAATAACAATAACAGTAGAGGAAGTTGGCTTTTGTACATGATGTATACACATGAAAATGCATGTGCGTGCGTAAGCACATCCATCCTTGTCTTAAAATTGACTATCATACTAAAAATAATATTTCATGTGTCATCATGAACGCTTTTGGGATTAGCATTGATGTAGGATAAGGATAAGAATTTAATCCTAGGCTTTGAGTAGTTGTTAGTATGTATAGTGATTTGATTACTAATTTAAGTGTCCATGGTATCAACATGTGATAGGATGGATATGAAAAAAAATATATATATTATAAAGTATAATATTGTTATCCTTAAGTTGAACTCTTTCAAACTCGTAACTTTTAAATTAATGGATTTAGAGTCAAGTTTAGGATAAAAAGACTTAAATTTGGTTGGGGTTGGTATAGATATTAAGTGAGGTATATATGACTATTCTAAAATTCAAAGATCAATACTTAAAAATTATATGTTAAAATTTTATAAGAAAGTGAATCTACTCACTAATATTAATTTATGAAATTTTGTTCTCATAATTTTGTTGTGTTAGGTAATCTATTAATCTATTGAATTTATGAAAGAGTAGTGATGGACTTTCAACTTTTATATAATTTAAACTTTTCGATCTGATGTGGTAGTGTATATGATAAAAATTCATTAAAAGAGAACAAACAAAAAATTAATGATCGAAGTTGCATCTCGAATAGGATTTTATCATATAGACTATCATATGAGATTATAGAGTTTAGATTATATGAATGTTGTAAGTCTAATATTACTATTTATGAAATAATATGTATTCAAAAGTAGGGGTGTGATGAACATTTTTAAGGGAAACCTATAATACAAAAGATTTATTTTAATAATTAAGCAAACTCAACATGTTTTTATCTTATTTTCACCTTTAAAATAATTTTTTTACTTTCTAAATCTTTAAATTAGAGAAGACAATCAAGTTTCAAGATTTTTTTTATTTTAAACCACTTTTAAGATATTTTATTACTTTCTAGATCTCTAAAATTAGAGAAGATAATCAAAGTTTGAGATTTTTTTTTATTTTAAACCAATTAAGTGTATTATTTAATTATTACAATAATGCTAGACTTATAATATTTATAAAACATAAATTTTACAACATGATGTGATAACCTAAGTGGTAAAATTCTATTTGAGATATAATTTTTCTCATCAATTTTTGTTTTTTCCTCCTCCAATGAATTTTGATCATGTAAGCTACCACGTTATGTTGTAGAATATATGTTGTATAAATGTTATAAGTTTAACATTATTCTAATTGTTAAAGTGTAAACCTGTTAATCAATTATGGATGTATATGGTGTGTGAAACATGTTAAACCCGTTGTCGTGAGATTATCAATTAAATACATTAATCTATAACACTTAATGTATAAAATTATTGAATATCGCTAGTTTTATAAATTTTTTATATAAAATAATGTATAATAATATAATTAGACCTGTAAATATATAAAATTAATTTATTTAATAAATGATGATGATATATAAATAAAAAATAATATCGTTAAAAAAATACTATTTAAAAATATTTTTTGAAACGATAAAAAGAAACGAGGTTTTATTCAATGTCATAATATTTTCTTCAAAACTTGATTATGTTTGCAATTGTCTAATAACATCATCATATCCTCTATTGATCTGTTTACAGTATTCAAAATTAAACTTAAAAAAAAAAAAATCAAAAAGGAAATTAAACTAATTTTTTAAAACGGATAATTACCAAAACAACCTTTATCACTTGCTCGCGGCAAGCAACTAGCATCTCTGTTTCCCGATCCACCAATCTTCTACTCCATCATCATCTTCTTCAATCAACACCATTCATTGATTCTCTCTCAGTCCAAAAACCCACACAAAGTATGTGTCTCTGTCTGCTGATCTCATCTTCTCATCCTCTCTCTTTCTCTTCTCTCAGAACACACCATTTCTGATACTACAAACCCCCCAGTTTCTCTCCCTCTCAAATGGAAGGTTCAATCTTTCCCAACAGGCCAGTTCATCCAACTGCGCCAATTAAACGACCAACCCCACCAACCCCAACTCGCAAATTCAGCTCTGCAACGCTTCCTCTTCCTCCACTGTCAGCTTCTTCATCTTCGTTTCCTATAGACTCTCTTCTCCAACACCTTCACCATCTCTCTTCACCATCGAAGAAGCCCAAACCCATCAAACCACCTCAGAGCAGCAATGCCTCCACTGCCCATTTCCCTTCTCTTCACATCTCCCTTGATTCTGCTCAGAAACGTATTAAAGAAGTCAACTTTAAGCAACCTAGTTCGGTTTGGGTGCCAAAGCTTGATGGCAAGGAAGATGAGGGTGTGAACGGAGATGGCTGTCTGGAGTTCTTGTCAGGAAAGGGTAAGTTGTTGTTTAATTCAATTGTGGAGTACCCTTTGAATGGTTTGAATGATTTCTTTGATTCTTGTAAGTTTGAGTTGCTTGAAGTTGATTTGGTTAGTGTATTGAAGGGATTAGATGTTTCAGGCAATTGGGAAAGAGCCCTTTTGTTGTTTGAATGGCTTGTTGGAAATGCTAGCTCTGAAAATGAAAAAGTAGACAATGAGGTTGTTCAGTTAATGGTTAGAATTCTTGGGAGAAATTCACAGCATTCTATTGCTTCGAAACTATTTGATGTAATTTTGATTGAGGAGTATTCGCTGGATGTAAGAACGTATACTACTATTCTTCATGCGTATTCTCGGACTGGGAAGTATGAAAGAGCAATAACTCTGTTTGGAAAATTAAAGGAGACTGGACTGTCTCCTACATTGGTTACCTATAATGTTATGCTGGATGTCTATGGGAAGATGGGTCGGTCTTGGCCAAAGATTTTAGCCCTTTTGGATGAGATGAGAAGCAGGGGACTTGAATTTGATGAGTTTACTTGCAGTACTGTCATATCTGCATGTGGGAGAGAGGGTTTGTTGAATGAGGCCAAAGAGTTCTTTGCTGGATTGAAGTTGCAGGGTTATGTACCGGGAACTGTTACTTATAATTCTTTGTTACAGGTGTTTGGGAAGGCAGGGATTTACTCTGAGGCTTTGAGTATTTTGAAAGAAATGGAGGATAATAAATGTCCCCCTGATTCAGTGACTTATAACGAGCTTGTGGCTGCTTATGTGAGGGCCGGATTGTATGAGGAAGGGGCTGCTTTGGTAGATGAAATGACATCTAAAGGTGTAATGCCGAATGCTGTTACATATACCACTGTAATAAATGCATATGGAAGAGCAGGGAGAGTGGAAAAGGCCTTAAGACTGTTCAACCAGATGAAGAAGTCCGGATGTGCTCCTAATGTGGTTACGTATAATGCTGTTCTAGGGATGCTGGGGAAGAAGTCAAGATTAGAGGAGATGATGAAGATTCTCTGTGATATGAAATCCAGTGGATGTAACCCTAACCATGTTACGTGGAATACAATGCTTGCCATGTGTGGTAATAGGGGTATGGACAAATATGTGAATCAGGTCTTCCAAGAAATGAAGAATTGTGGTTTTGAGCCTGACAGAGACACATTCAATACTCTGATTAGTGCTTATGGTCGCTGTGGTTCCGGAATTGATGCTTCAAAAATGTTTGAGGAGATGATGAAGGCGGGATTTACTCCATGTATTACATCTTATAATGCACTTCTGAATGCCCTGGCTCGAAGAGGTGATTGGAAAGCAGCAGAATCAGTCATTCTTGACATGAAATCTAAGGGCTTTAAGCCCAGCGAAACCTCATACTCATTAATGCTCCATTGTTATGCCAAGGGACGTAATGTTAAAGGGATAGCAAATATGGAGAAAAAAATTTACGATGGTCATATCTTTCCTAGCTGGATGCTTTTGAGAACCCTCATTCTTGTAAACTTCAAGTGCAGATCACTGGATGGTATGGAGAGGGCATTTCTAGAATTACAAAAGAATGGATACAAACCTGACTTGGTTATATATAATTCCATGCTTTCAATTTTTGCAAAAAATAACATGCATGATCGTGCTCATGAGATGCTGCTCTTGATCCGAGAGTGTGGGCAGCAGCCTAATCTTTTCACCTATAATAACTTGATGGACATGTATGCCAGAGGCGGAGAGTGTTGGAAAGCAGAAGAAATCCTTAAAAGACTCAAAAAGGCTGGTGGCAAACCTGACCTTGTTTCTTATAACACTGTTATCAAAGGGTTTTGCAGGCAAGGGCTTATGCAGGAGGCTATAAGAATTTTGTATGAAATGACAACTGCAGGCGTTCGACCTTGTATTTTTACCTACAATACTTTTATATCGGCCTATGCAGGACAAGGTTTGTTTGTGGAAGTAGATGATGTGATAAGCTCTATGTTTCAGCAGAATTGCAAACCCAATGAACTGACATACAAGATTGTGGTAGATGGTTATTGTAAAGCAAGAAAATATAGGGAAGCCATGGACTTTGTGTCAAAAATTAAGAAGATGGATAATTCCTTTGATGATGAATCAGTGCGAAGACTTCCTTTTCGTGTTCGTGAGAATTTGGAATCATGATTTTTTTAAGCATCCCTGTTGGTTCTTTTGTATATTGCTTGGAGATTCTGATGAGATCCATGATGATACTTGTAATAACTTTGCTGCTTGTCGACTTATTTTGTCAACATATAACACACATTGCTAGAATTAAGAGCTCTAGAGATAGCAGTTATCAAGATCTTCTGCTATAAGAATTCTAGACCCAAGGTTTGTCAGGCATTTCGGAGGAGAACTTGAACAGAGATGCCTGTGTCTACTGACAACCTAGAATACTCTGTTGGTAGTGTCTTTCAAATTTTAGCACAATGGTTACTTGAACTTGGAGAGCTTCATAAGACACAAAATTGATGATGTGAAATGATATTGAGACTTCAGGTGATTGAAGGGTAACTCAAGTAAAGATGTTTTATAGGAAGTTTTTCACTGATGAGGTTAGGTTGTTGGAACTTGAAAGTCTTTATGGCAATTCTCTGCCATGGTCAAGTGAATGGACCTCAGAAATGAATCATGGTTCAGCAGCTTCAGCTTCTAACTGTCATGTCAACTGTCGAAAATTTCCTGTGGTTGTAAGTTCATATTTTCCTCTTGGGACAACTTTTTGTTCCTTCAGTATTTTTGTTTGTAAAACTAGATCACAGGTCATTTTATGATCCTAAAAGATGTATTGATATCGGATAGTTATGAACCATTGGATGAGACTTATCCCATCTTCGTACAAATATTTATTCATCCCAGTATCAATTCATGGCAGTATCATAAAATTTTCTCTATATACATGGCAACTAACTAGCATGAATTGGATCCAGTCAACTGTATAAGCTATAGAGAGCTTATTTGTGGACGGTACACTTTCATGCTTAATAAGTAAATTAAGCTGCTCTGTTTGCTATATATTTCACGTATAACGTTACACTTTTTCCCTCTGAAGATGCTATTGCTATCTTGCCTTGTGCAATAGAAGGGGTAAGATCATGTGGCTGCTTTTTATCATCTCTGTTTTCTACATATATTGCTTTAGAAAATTGTATCATGGATCACCTGTAGCCTTTGTCTAAACAAGAAAAGTTTCTCAGTTTGGTAGTCCTTGTGTAGCATCAAATCACAAGTTTGGCTAAACAGTAATATTGTACATCAAACTTTTTAAGCAAATTTATTCACATAAATTGATGAGTATGAATATGATACTGTTTCTATTGTCACATCATTTTTTTTTTTTAAATTTATATTTGTCAAGCATATTTGCATCATAATAATTTATATGAAAGTGTTTGTACATGACAAATATTTTATGTAAATACTGTGGTGGTTGGTTTTCCACTATCGAATACACGTTTGGGATTGCACTAGGTCTTCCTAATGAACACTTTATATGTCTTCTCCAAAAGCTTCTTACAGAAAAGAAAAGTAAAAAGGTTTACCCCTTTCCTCTGTGTCTTATCTAAAATCTCATTTGAGACATAGATTGAGCTAAGTTTTTCATCGCCCCAAATGAATAAAATAAATACCAGAGCATTGATCTAGAACATCATCAATAACTTTAAGTTGTATAACAGTGCCACTGATACATCTTATCCTTTTAATCTGATCATGGAAACCTTTCAATATTCCATCCATCCTATTTAATGTCTAATACATCTCATACTTCTATGTGGATATCACGAAAGTAAAGGTATATCTTCAAAAGAATTAGCTGGGTATGGGGTTGAACAGGAGAGTCGGGAAGCTATATATATCTCCAAAAGTGAAGTATTTGAATTGATGACAAAAAGTATGGTCATCAATGGGAAATGAATATCCTGAATATAAAAAGTCACAATGATGATCTGCATAGATTGAACTGGAAAAACAAGCTTCGACATACCATTTTGAGTCCTGGAAAAAATCACATGCATAAGATAAATCCTGAACATCGAAAGCTAGGATATTTACGCATGATCCTTGATGTAGTGGCAAACTGAAGAGTTAAATAGATTAATTATTAAGATAATATGAGATGTGTGTAGTGTGTTTCAGTACAAGTAGTTCCACTCCCTACACATTCATACAGTTCTTCCCAAGCATCATGCCAAAGATGAAAAGAACATATGCATAAAATATAATAACAATTTTGCTTTCAGAGGACAAAACTAAAGTGAAAATGGCTTTGCCCTGGACCTGCATACATGTGAACATGCAAAGACACTTTAAGCAGCCTTAAAAAAAAAAAAAAAGGCCAAAAGTAATATCAAGGCATGCAATAATCTCGCCTTCCTGACATTGTTCAGTGAAAGTTTAGAGAATCTCCAGAGACCTCCAAGAAGGCTGCATCTACAATAGCTTCGTCACTGCAATAATTAATTGATGAATGATGTAGTAATATCTTATTGTATAATCAAATAAAGTATTTTTATTGATGTAGTATACGTGATTGTTTTAAAATATTAATTACTTATAAGCACATCAAAAGTTTAAAAATTTGATTTGGAAGAAATATTAAGGTAGTGTTTGTTTCAATTACTTAACACTTTTTAGATCTAAACACTTTTAAAAACTTAATTTACACCACTTAATAGAATGTTTGTTTACTTTTTTAAATACCACTTAAAAAAGTGATAAAAGAATATTTTACCTTTAATGTGACTTTTTTGACCCTTGTTAAAATATAAAATGTTTATATTTATATTTATACAATCTTTTAAAAATTAAATAGTTAATAAAATTAAATTAAAATTCTTTTTCATTTAAATAATTAATATTATATTTTTTACAATCTTTAAAAAATAATTATTAACTAAAATTAAATAAAATTTTTTCATTTAAATAGTTAATATTATATTATATAAACTTATATGATATTTTTGTATAAACTCATAAACCTAAAAAAAAAAGCTAATATGATCTTTTAACTGACAATGTTGAATATTAATTTTTTTTACTTTAAATTTACACTATTAAATAAAATAAAATGTCTTTAGCAATCCAATAAATAACTTTTGAAGTTTCAATAAAACTGTGCCTATAATATGTAATAAAATTCTATCAAATATATTGTCTATTTTAAAACTCGCTATTTATAATGATATCAAATTTTTAAATGGTTATTACTCAACATATTATTAGCTAATTAATTTGAAATATTAATAGAAATAAATGAAAGTTTATCAATTATAAAAAATATTTATCATATTTTAATGTGGTAATTATAAATATAGTAATAAATAATATAATAATTTGATAATAAATATTAAAACAATCACAAATATACCAAAAATTGTACATTTTAATAAATTAAAATAATATTCATAAATAAAAATTTGATAAAATTTATATTATTTTAATATATAGGGATATTTATGAAATAAAATTTTTAGCACCTCATTTGGACAATAATGATTAGAAAATTTGATAAAATTTATATTATTTTAATATGTAGGGATATTTATGGAATAAAATTTTTAATATCTCATTTAGACAATAGTGATTAGAAAAAGTGATAAATTTTCACTTTTTCAATTAAGTGATTTATCACTTAAAAAAATGCTAAATGGAAAAACAAACAAAAATTTTAAGATTGAAATCTAAACACTTTTAAGTGTTAAGTGATAAGTGGAAGAAAATAAACTACTCCTAAGTGAGGGTTTTGTAAAGACGCTAGAGACGGAATGTCTAGAATTTGAGTAAAATTTTGAAGTTTTGGCTATAAGAATGATCGAGGAATTTTGGGTTAAGTGGGGGCAATGCTAGGCCTTAAATAGCTAAGTACCAGATTATGATTCATCAACTTCAACCCCTAATAGCAATCATTTTAATTTCCTCACTTTAATATCAAAATTTATTTTCGATATGGATATATATTATAACGGTTTCCAAATTAATAATGTTTAACATCTAAGTATTTTGACTTCAAATATCAGAGGGAATAATCAATGAACAAAATTTCGTTATTTCCACTCAATTAATCGGTTACATGTAACAATGGATGGAAGTGAAGGTGGGAAGCTTTTGGATTTTAAAACATGAAGATGGGTCTCTCACTACTAATCTCGTATCAATGGAATTCTCATTTTTTATACTTCAAAATATGTATACATCTGAACAAAGTAATTATATCACTTGAGAGGACGGTTTTGGGATTGATCAATAACTTGGAAAGAGTTCTTTTAACTCTTATTTTGAATGTAGATTAATCTCAAAATTAAGTTTATTGTAATTTACTCTAAAACCTTCCATCTATTAATTAGTTACTTTTAGGAGGAGCAGCTATATCTTGGTGTTTGAAGAAACAAACCTTGATTTCTAGAAGTACTATGGAGTCTGAACTCATAGCTTTAGACACTACTTGTAAAGAAGCTGAATGGATCAAGAGTCTTTTCATGGAAATGCCTTTGGTGGTTAGGAATATATCATATATTCCTATACATTGTGATTGTCAAGCAGTTATAGATTTGGTGAAGCAAACTCACACCAACAAAAAGATGAGCAGACATATAAGAGTGAGATACAAGTCTGTGAGAAGTCTTTTAGGCAATACCGTTGTAACTTTAGAGTTTATTAAATCTAAGTTAAATATTGCCGAACAGTTAACTAAAGGGCTTTCCTTGAAAGCTACTAAAGAATTATCGAGAGGGATGGGCCTAAGCTCATAAGAGAGTCACCTAGGGAGGTAACCCAACTTCTGTGATTAGAGATCCCATGAAGGAGGTTCAATGGGTAGAAACAATCCATATTGTGTGACTTATTAAGCACTACTATTATAGAGATATCTTTGAGAATATATACTCTAGTTCATCCCTAAAGCAAAAGTGCTTTATATGTGATATTAAGGAAATGTACATTTACCTTGAATAAGTCCAAGGCAAGCATTTTCTTGCAAGGTATAGGTCACATATATCTTTGGAGGACTTACCTAAGTGAGAGTCGTCGTGAGGCCGCGACCGTGAAGATTGAACTGTCTTCTAAAAACTCTCATGAGAATCAAGATTGAGCGCATGGCCTTTAATAACGCTAACCCACAAAAACCAAGTCTTTGTCAGTATTATGCGTGTGATAGCTTGAAGTTTGGTCAAGGAACCGAGTTCAAGACATAGTTCTCTCAGGTACCTCAAATAGATGCTATCAACACTAAGTGTAGGTTCAAGCTCGAAAGGCACCTACATTAATTGCATAATATAAGGTTGCAAAATTAATTTTTAAATTTCAAACCTTTTTGTGGGGGATTGTTGGAATAAAAAAGGTTTTAAATTTGATGAGTTATAAAACTTAATTGTGCATGAGTTATAAAATTCATTGCATAAGTTACAAAGTTTGATTTCATTTATAGGTTACATAATTTATAATCACATTATGTTATAGGAGTTACACTATTAATCATATAGGTTACAATGTTTAGGTACACTAGTATATAAGGAGGTCCTTAGATTCAATTTTTAGAGACTAATCATCAAAATCATCACTTCCCCATTTTCAATTCCAAAATTCTATAATCTTGCAACTACGACTTGTAAGACTGGTTCATATTCTTCCGGTGATCATGTTCATCGAGGAGAGTGGCTGAGAGCTATTGGGTTGTATCTTGGAGCCCTTGAGGACCATATTTTACCCACACGAAGGAGATGACTATTTGGCTTTAGGACAACGCTTTACGCGTGCCTCTCTAGCACATGCTGGATTTCTAACTTGCTTTTATAGCTTTTATGTTTTTTATTTATTTTGTTATTTGTTTATTTAATATATTTAAAATAATATTGATTGAGCATGTGTTATTTGGTGAATTAATAATATTTTTCTACCAGGTTACTTGTTACAATTATATTAAGAATAATACTATACTACAATTCATTTACAACTAATCCTCCTTACAACTTGAGTTGACAAAATCCTATTAGAGATATAACTATTATATCATGCATTACAGAGGCGAACCTATAGAGGGACCAAAGGGGCTCGGGCCTATCCTAAATTTGGAAAATTTTATTGACCTCCACTCATTTTTTAAAGATAATTAAATCCCCTTTCTTTGAAGATAAACTTAATTTCAAAGTTTTAGCATCATTTTTTTTCCTAAATGCTGAACCACTTATCCCTTAATCTTAGACTATTCCATGCAGCTACACATACAATATGTAAATATATGTTATACTTTAGTTAATTTATGTTATTATATTCATAAATAGAATTTTAAACATTTTTAGTTCTTATTTATTTAGTTTGACATAAATTATGTGGGTTCTTTTAATCTTTTCTATGTTTTTGTAGAAAAAAACAATTGTTATTAGATGAGTACGAATTTGAAGAACTTTGGTGAACGGTAGTTGCTAACTTTATTAATAACATATTATGATATTTATACAATTGTACCATGTCTTCTTTTGTTATTGATTCATTTGTATTAATTAGGGTAAATAAATAGTAAATATCATTAAAAAATTATGTTTTATAAATTTTTCTAAAGGGTAATGTTCATTTTCTCTCTATCTCTAGGGGTATTTTTTATTAATTTTTAACAAATTTTCTCATATAATCAAAATCTATCAAATAAAATATAAATATTAAAATATATATGGCGCCTTCCTTGATAAATTTTTGGTTCCGCCACTGATGCATTATAACTTCCCTTATTCATCTAAGTTTTTTCTCATTCAGTGAATTTTTACCAACTCAAATTGTAGGGTATTGGTTATAGAATTTTGTTCTAAATATAGTATTGTTCTCGTATTAAATAGATTATTTTGTCAAAATGCATGAAGAGTCCCGAACACATGTCAATTCTATCATTTCTAAAGCAAACGAATGGGCAAAGTTATCCAAAAAATTTTGAAAATATCAATCTTTCACGTGAAGTCACCGTTTCTACATTATTATCATGATATAATGGCATTTGGTCATTTCAATTTTCTATCCTGGAGCTGCCCAAGTTAAGGGTAAAATAGTCATTGTATAATATGCAATAAGTGATGTGGCAGCTTGGCAGAATGGCTGAGTAATGTTGGGTGGTTTTGTGTTACTTCTGAAAATGTGGGGGTTCGTCGAGTTTCCTCAAACATTGGGGAGGTTGATATAACCATCAAAATTTAAAATCTTTAAAAAAACAATAAAATTTAGCTTCCCAGCTTCACTATTATCTATAAATGATTTATTCTCTCCAATATTATTCGTTAATCCATGAACCGCGAGTGCCTTTGTCACGATCCAAAATCTGTTTTATGAAGACTTTAGGCGTGATTCAATGTTTAGAAAAATAGAGTAAATTTTTTTTTCTTTTCCTCGATCGTCTTTTCCTCTTCTCTTCTTTCTTCCTCCAACTCTGCCTTTCTCAAGTCTTCGTAGCCTCCCTCCTCTTTTCCAAAAAATGAGAGAAATTCCTCTCTCCCAAAACCCTAACCACCTTTATATATGCATGCCAAAATTCAATTTAACCCATAGACCTCATGTAACCATCATACAACCGCCCTAACATACTATCCATTTTCATAAACACCCTTTTAATACATACATATACATACATACATACATACATACATACATACATACATACATACATATATATATATATATATATATATATATGTACAATGATTCTCAGTTCGGTAGTATCTCACGATCACAAACACTAACAAAAGAGTCTCCATTGGCTTAGGCTAAAACCTGCAATAAATCCCAAGAGGACATCCCACAAACAATCACCATCCATACATCAATGCATCATGCATCACTAGTAACCGATGTCATATGCCACAATCAATTAACACTCATATTGTTGAAATGATACGATGGAAATTAGATATGTCCAGAGGAATGTAAATATATTTTTGTTAGGCTTACGTGAATGTAATGTACACATGACATATTATTTTGACATCTTACCACATATTTCCATTTCATAAAATGAAATGTTTACTTTCAGATGAAAAATCAACTAAATTTGCCCTTGGCGCTTTAGCTGTCTGAAATAGGTTGATGTCTAAAATAGGTTGACGAGAGTCCCATGCATCTCTATGAAAATGAAGTAAAATAGTATTGAAAACGACAAAACCAAAAAAAAAAAAAAAAGTTTTGTCGTGTGCTTTTAATCTTAGATAATTGTCTCAAATATTATCTGTTTATGTCACTCTTAGATATTATCTCAGAATGAAAATAAATATTTTAATTTCCTCCAATTTCTTAATTTAAATAATGAAATTTATTACTACAACCTGAATTTTAACTCCAAATTAGTATTACTATACCTCGATGGTTACCTCTAATGATGGAATTGGGGGTGGGAAGTTATATTATTGGTATTTTTATCGAATAAATCATATGGTTTCTCACATGCGTCTAATGCATTACATTTGCTTTGATCATATATGGAATACATAAGGTCATACAAGTTATGTGCCCAGCAGCTACATTGTCAAGCAAGTAACGAAATGTTTTTATTTATTATTCATGGCTAGCTAGCTTCATCATGGTAATTGTTATCCAGCTATATTCATGATTTAACAAAATTAGTTAACTCTTATTCAGTCTTTGAATTATTTGGCATTAAAAATACGATTTCTTAAACTGTAGCCTATATGTATATATATACTGATTAAGAACTATTAGTACCTTAAATTAAAAAATGAATCTTAATTATATAATCTGTTGTATTAAAATTATAGGCATAAACATGTGTTAAAATAATAATTAAAATAACTAACGTCAAACTCCTTTGAGTATAGTTATGCATTGTTGTTTTATTAGATCACAGACGCAAAACGTTGAAGTTTTTGCTAGGAAACCATTTTGGACAGGAATTCATCAGAAATTGCGTATTGGGTAGCTGGGTGTTGTGAAGACTTCGTCTGCAATCAAAAGCCAAAAGGGGAAGAAACTTGGTCTGCGAATTTATTAAAATTAAAGAGCTTATCAAAGAGTCAAGAACAATCTGAATGCATCGCTTTTATTTATTCTTGATTTTGGAATGTTTTATTATTCTAAAAGCCACAAGATCGATTTCTCTTTCTGGCTAAATTTCATTTCATTTTCCAGTGATTTTGCATCGTATATCCTGTGTCCATACTCATCATTAATCTCCAGTAACCAAAAATTCAATCTTCTATTTATTCTAATCCCCTATCCGTAACCTACTTGATGAATTAATAGATCAATTATACCAGATTTCTAACATAATAGGTAACCCTTCACATCGATCAACTTTCTTAATTTTTCCTTTTTAGTGAAAAAGGCACAAATATTTTTTATGGAAATTGTTTTTAAAAAAATCCATAAAATTTTATATCATTAATTAATTGTTTATTCATGATCATAAAGTCTAAAATTGCACATTCTTGAATTACAAGAATGTCTCACTGATTAAATATCTATGAAAAGAAAAGGAACTATATACATTAATTATGGGGCATTACACTAAGCCACCAACTAACCGGCCAGTATATCAATACTCCTATTGGGAACTCATCAGAATTACTCCACAAAGTTTTATCAGTTAACTATCGAATTAGTTAATAGTGAATGGTCATATTTGTATTTTTACAAATTTACTCTTTTCCTGCCTTTTCTCTCTCTCTTTTTATTTTTTACTTCGTTTATAGTTAAGCATGTTTAAAATTATTATTAATGACGGATATACTTGATAGCGGTCAAAACTTGTCAGCAGCTTCAGCCTCTCATTGCCATGTCAATCAACTATAGCAAATTTCCCGTGGTTTTAAGTACACATTTTCCTCTTAGGACAACTTTTTGTTCCTTCAGGATTTTTGTTAAATGACAAATCATTTTATGTTCCTAAAAAATGTATTGATCTGATATAGTTATGAACCATTGGACGAGAATTCTCCCATCTTCGTACAAAAATCTATCATCCCGGTCTCAATTCATAGCAGTATCATAAAATTTTCTCTATATACCTTAGAACTAAGGAGCATGAGTTGGATCCAATCAACTGTAAAAGCTATAAAGAGCTTAAATGTGTACACTACACTCTCAGTCTCATATTTAATAAGGAAAGCTGCTCTCTTTGCTCTATATTTCATGATAACATTACACTTAATTTTTCCCATTGAAGATGCTTTTGCTCTCTTGCCTTCTGTAATCGAAGTGGTAAGATCATGTGGCTGCTTTTATCATCCATTTTTTCTGCATATATTGTTTTAGAAAAAAGTATCATGGATCACCTATAAACTTTGTCCAAACAAGAAAAGCTTCTCAGT
The DNA here is from genome assembly GCA_013180625.2 of Boswellia sacra. NCBI lineage: Eukaryota > Viridiplantae > Streptophyta > Magnoliopsida > Sapindales > Burseraceae > Boswellia > Boswellia sacra. Next base: position 20,208 of record SNVD02011627.1, read on the forward strand.
TTGGTAGTCCTTGTGCAGCATCACATCACAAGTCAGGCCAAACATTAATATTGTACATCAAACTTTTTAAGCAAATTTGTTCATATCAATTGATGAGTATGAACATGATACTTTTGTCTATTGTCCCATCAATTTTTTTTAAAAAAATATATTTATCTAGTGTATTAATAGTATCATAATAGATTATATGAAATATTATGTACATATGCGATATGTATTTTATGTAAATACTGTTGATGGGTTTCCACTACTGAGCGCACGTTTAGGATTGCATTAGGTGTTTCTAATGAACACTTAATATTTTTTTGTTGTATCTGATTGAAATAAATTAAAACCATTCATTGAGATAATATTGGAATTCTTTTAAAAAAAATTTAGTATATATATTCCTAGAACCACTTTTCGGATAAAAATAAGCACTCAAAAAGAGCTTTCACTCGAAACACTTTTTTTTTTAATTTAGTAAAGAAACTTTGAAAAAAAAAACCTAAAACATTCTAGTTAGACAAATTATCTCTCTACTTTACACAAATTCATCTTTGTCGCTTTCAAAATTCTAATAATATACTATTCAGAACTAATATTAAACAAACAAATCAATTACTAATTAAGATTACCCGGCACTATTGTATTATTGCTACCTCACTCCCTTCCTCGTCTAGATTCAAGCAACAAATTACCACAAATTTAAATGATATAGGGAAAATGCAAAATATAGCAAATTCTTTTACCATCCTCGGATTTGATTCTAACCAAAAAGGAAAAGAACTATTAAAGATATTCCACATTTGGAAGTTTGATCCTCCTAACATATATAAAAGAAAGCTTAATCCTCCTAAAGCTTTCTTGAGCTAAAACAAAGGCTGCAGAGGTTCTGGACATACAGCTGCTATTAGGTACCCAGCGAATTAATAATAAGAAATCTTCATATTGTTGTGGGTCATTTGAACCTGGAAGCAATATTAACTTGGGGACAATCCATGCTTGTTCTACTCAACAAAAGGCAACAGGTTTACCGGACTTGGTTGTGGCGTTCAGGCTAAAATCAGTTGATATCATTGGGGGTTGCATGTCTATTTGCAATGATGAGAGTAGATTATTATCCACTAATAAAAGCATCGATGGTTGTTATGGAATTAGCTGTTGCCAGTCTATGATCCCTTACGGCAAAACAATTTTACTTTGAGCGTTAGTGAAACAATGCCAGGTTCTCATGAAACCAGATGCAAGTACGCCTTCCCGGTAGACAAAGATTGGTTTCTTGGTACATCATTTTCATATCCTTGGTAAAGCCCCGGCCCGGGCCTGAGGCCCGCAAAACTGAGGATTCTCCGGGTTATATTTCCAGGGAAATTCGGGGCCTCTCATACTGTACGGGTAATTTTGCATCCCCACTCTCACACTGGTCTCACATGACCGTTGAGGTAGGTTTTTTTTTTTTTTTTTTTTTTTTTTTTAAATAATAATGAAACCATATTGTTGAGTATTGATTATGTAAATACTTTACACAGGAGATTTTTTTAGCGTCTCAAGCATCTCGATGGCCTGAGTGTGAAATCTAACAGAAAAGCGACAAGATTAATCATTCCTAGCTAATTGTTGACAATCATAGTTTAGGCACAACATACATTGCAATACAGGTAAAATTCAAAATGAATTCCTGTGAGGCATTATAGAATAGAAATTAGTATAACTTTTTTCCGATTGTCGGTAAGACCAGAAACTATTCGTATAACGATTTTTTTTTTAAAGACAAAAATTATTTAATTTCATTATCATTTTGCAAGACATACCATACCAGCAATGGGCAATTTCTTAAATCCTCCAACCATACCAGGTAGAGGTAGAATGAGACAACCAAAATCGAGATTACAAAAGGATTATAATTAGAGTCCTTTATTTCAAGCTCATAGAACTTGTAACTAGGGATGTCAAATAGGTTATATAATTAAAACAGTTTAATTTTAATAAGTTATAAATAAAATACAATCAAAATTTATACTATAAATAGAATACAAAACGATCACTATATAGTAGGATGATAAGTACAAAAAATAATATCACATTCATATTAACAATAATTTCACATTAGTATTTTTATTATATGACCCATTTGATATCCAAACTCATAACATAGTCCAAATTCATAAAATACAAATAATTTGTACTAATTTAGCGAAGATCATAACCTAGAGTTCTGGTGGAAACACACAAAAGCAGAAAATATTAGAAAACTTACTTTAGCGGGAGAACGACCCACTTGCCCCAGGACTATAGTGTACTTATGCCAATAACCTGATGGCATCCACATGGAAAATTAATTTCCCAACCACCTCCCTTTCTTGGCCATATCTCTAAATCGTCCTTACTTTCCCTCTCTTTCTTCAAATATTCCTATCTTACCCTCTTTTGCTCCACTTCTTTCCAATAGTCAAACTAAGTCCTCGTTCAACTGCTTCAGACACTCCGTGTGCTTCCCTGGCTCTAACATATTTAGCCTTTCTAGTTCTCTTTTATACAAAAATCTTGTTTTGCATATTAAGAAGACCCTCACAGGTCCTTTCCATTTGTGCTATGACATAACGTTAATAACCCTGTATTGACTGACTTGACATAAGAGATCACATTACACATCTCCTTATATTCTCCTTTGTCAACTTAAAGTTAATGTTTTTTATGCTATCGATGCCCTAAATCAAGTTGTATTAGATCTTTTGCTACTAAATCGAGTTCTATTAGATCTTTTGCCATCTTGGTAGTCATTGGTTCATTGATGAAGGAATAACCAATCTGATCAAATACTATTATTACATTCAATTCTTCTACAAATGTATCAATAAACTTCGGTTCTTTAGAGCCCCTTTTTTTTTTTTTTTTTTAATCATAATAGGGATACCTTATAAGGAAAATAGAGATAGAATAATGCAATGCCCAAGTAGATAACATTTCAATGTCGGCCCAAGTAGATAATTAAAATGGTTTTGTAAGTATAGAATTTTGCTTATGGTTTTAAGCCCAATGATGAGGACCAAAGAATACTGAGTAAAGTAGATTGATGATTTGAAAAATGGGCTAAAAATACCCAAAACATAAAACCCAATCACAAACAAAAAGCTAGTCACACAAAAAACCAAAAAAGACACCAATTAAAGGGGAACTTGATTAAAAGTCATGCTTACGCCTCTATGTCCCAAAATCCTTCGCTGATATATATGCGGGTTGACTTTCGTGATAAGGTCACCGTGGGGGGTTGGAAGGAGGGCCTTGGGGTACACTGGCCCTGAAAGAAAAATTTTCCACTTCTGAAAGATAAAAGGCCCAATAGCACAGAAAAAAGCCATACAAATAAAAAACCCAAAAGGCCCAAGTTGGACCCAAAATTTTTTAGGAAACCCCAAAGGATTCTTAAAAAACCCAAAAGCCTAAAAGCCCACAAAAGAGGCCCAATCTGCACCTTAAACTTTGAGACGCACATGAGCGTGCATGAGGGGAATGCACCTGAAAATGTCTCACTGTGCCTGAAAAAAGAAGTGTGCACCTGAAAATGGAGCGTCCATGTGTGCCTTACATGCGCGCACTTCTCCCTTGATTTTCTATAAATTCGCACCATCCTCCATCATTTGGACATCAACTATTCATCTCGAATTGCATAAAACCTCCGTAAAATTCTTTCCAAACCCCTCTTTTCAAGCATTTTCAAACCTACTTCCTTTTAGATTTCTACAAAAAAAACCCTCATTCCAACACTTTCTAACCCTCACTACTTCCAAACTTTACACAACCACTTGTATTTTCAATCGGTTTTCAAACGGCCAACCATAAACATTCAGTATTCGGTAAAACCTGAGGGCAAGTCACCACATTTCCCTCTCATGCTTATCATTTTTATTCTGTTTTACAATTTATGTTAGAATGGAGATTAGGTGAATTGGGAGGAGTGGTGGCGGATCCGCGATAGCCGATGGGGAACCACCACTCTCATATGCCTTCATTTTGATGTTCACCATTTACTTTATTGCCTTTATCTTTATCGTTTTTATATATGTTTATTTACTTTATTGCACCTTTATTTTTATTGGCATTTACTTCTTAGTTATTTACTTTATCGTACTCTCATTTTACTGCACTTTATTTTTTCCATTCATTTATTTTATTGTCTTTTATTTTCACTCCAATTTACTTTGCCGCACTTTACTTTAATTGCCTTTTATATTATTGTAATTTATATTAACGCACTTTACTTTTTCCATTCATTTATTTTATTGTCTTTTATTTTCACTCCAATTTACTTTGCCGCACTTTACTTTAATTGCCTTTTATATTATTGTAATTTATATTAACGCACTTTACTTTATTGTACTTTTATTACCATCCAAGGGATACCGTTCAAATCATTAGCATTTGTCTAAATTACTACCTTAGATGCGATCTAATCCATGAATAGTCATCTATCATGGTTCGTCAAAACATATTGGACATCATTTAATCCATAAACGGAAGTCAAACAAACTATGTGATGAGCTGAGTTACCGGATTCATGGGTAATGTAGACCCGTCATGTCACAATGGTACTTCTCTTTTAACTTTATCAACATTTTAATTAGTATTTTTGTGCATTATCTGTCTCATTAGAATAGTGCTATTATAGTTGTACCGGGCAGACTTATACTGATCGTGAGGAACCCTATTTGGAAAGCGGTGATTTTGAAGTGTTGATTGGAGAGGGTAGGCTCACAATTATTGGTGAGAAACACGATTTGGTGAATATTAGTGATCATAAGGGTGATTGGACGGTGGATGGAGCCACAGTGCTTGGTGGCAGATTCACTTTCTAATGGTAGACCTGTTGAGCATAGAGTGAGTAATAGAAGCTTTAACTTTTTTTCCTGTACTATATTTATCTGTATTTTATTCTTATTACATTTGTTGATGCTATACTTGTAGACACTGAATTTTTGAGGCTTAATGATGAAATGAAGGTAAATTTCAAGCAAAAACAAAAAAAAAATGATCAAAATGCCCTTGAGGGTCAAGAAGAGAATGGTGAGAAGGAGTTGGTGAAGAGTCTGTAAAACTAACACATGAATTTGAAAAAACACAAAAATTAATCCCAGAGGAATTTGATGATGATTCATATACCGTTGCGAAGCTACGGATGTCTAGTTTTCGTAGAAATTTATGGATAGCAAATCAGAGTTGAACTCAAAAAGTTATGTGTGATCGAAGGAACAAAGGTTTGAAGGGACTACACCGAAGGATGACAAAAAAAGGAAAAGGCCGAAGAGATATTGACCGGTCGGCCATCAAACAGCCGTTTGGCTGTCCAAGACAACCGCCCGGCTATCTGACAGTCATCAGACTGTTGCCCAATGGTTGGCCATCTGTTAGATGGCCACCCGACCCTCTAGAGATAGCTGCCCGACCTTTGTTGGCTAATTTAAGAAAATTAGCTTAAAAAGCTTCCTTTTTCATCTTCACCTCTCTCCTATATAAACCCCCCTCTTCTCACTTTGTAAGACACACAGATTGTCGAATACAATTATCTTTCTCCCTCTTGAAGACTCGCTCGAGAATTTGAGAAGTCTTTTTCAGTATAAATATTTTTTAGGCGTTTTTATTCTTCTAAAACCGGAAAGAGTACATTTTGACAGCAGAATTCTCTCCTGCTCTCATTTTCTCTTTTATTTTTCTTACTTAGAAAAAGCATGTTTAGGGTTTAATTTTATGCTTAGGAGCATGTCTAGTGTTATTATGAATTGTGCTAACCCAATTTGTTTTGCAAGATGGATAAACGTGTCGAGGTAAATCCGCAATCCTTCCTTTTTTAAAATCATGCTTAGGAATTTACTTTCTTTGTAAATGCTTAGAATCATGACTAGGAGAACATGTTTAGAATCGTGCTTAAGAGCATATGATTAGAATCATACTAGAAAAATTTACTTGCTTTGATGAATGCTAGAAAATAGCATAGAATAGGTAAGAATTATCGCTTTGCCCTTGAATGTCTTGCTTGAGCTAGAATAACTACGATTGATTTCAATTGTTTAAATTAGGCTAGTGCCATGATTAGGCTAGAATATGCCATGAATGCCATATTAGGTTAGAAATACCATGATATGAATTACGTTAGAATAAACAATAGGCAGAATTGCCATAATAGAATTTATCAAAACTTAGGCTAGAATGTTATGATATTAGATTATGACTTTTTTTATTTATAATTTATTTGTCAATGTATGAATGTTTGAATATTAAGATGTGTAATTGTTGATGCCACGAAGTGATGGTGGACTCACATTGATGGTGAGGGACCATTACTTGAATGAATGTTCAATGTATAGAATATTTTATTGTTGAATAACAATGATTGTAATCTTCTCCCCTTCCCCCATATATGATGGAAGTGTAATCTATTCTTCTCCCTCTTTCTATGTATGAATGTACTATTGTTTTGATTCAATAATCACCTCATATGTTTAATGAAGATAAAATATGAAATGCATAAAACGAACAACGTTAAGTGAACTAAGTAACAATACAAGCTATTCTTATTTGGTATTTCCCTAGTGAGGCCAAATTTATATCCGAACGGGTCGAATGACTCGTACCTAACTTTTCGTACCCATTTCTGAAGGGATAAGGATAGTTTAGATCCCAAAGTGAAGAATCGGATTGCCTCCATTCATTCCAATTGAATAATTGGGTGGTGACTCATTCTCCAGATGTGCCTGGGTCGTTTGTGTTCACTTAAGTCTCGAAAGAGGCTTTGACATAGTGTCGTGATCGTAACTGCTCTAGCGGGATGAAAGCTTTGCTCATAATACTCATGTGGTCCCCTCCCTGTTTTCCCCGTATTTGCACTTTACTGTGCATTATTCCAATAAATGCTCGTGAATTACCATGCCTCACCGTACATGTAATAATCAAGATAAAATCAATTGTATGCATGAAAATGAATTTAGGATCAAGATAGATAGTAATTGACCGACTAAAACCTTAAACTCGATAGACTGTAGTGGAGATTAGACTTTGACTGGGTGAATCTAATATCTATATCTAATATCCCGAACCTGGCTCTGAAGAGATGATGGGTAGTTGGGTCCCAAAGCACGGGATCGATTATCGTCATGCGACTATTTTCTGTGGTTAGTTACTTGTGTGGCGACCTCGACAACCTCCAAAACTTGTCTTTGTGACTTGTTCTATGATACCCCAAGTGTCGAAAGGCTTTAGAGAGTAGTGTAGTGATCACAATCACTTGAAGTGGGACGGAAGCCCTGCTTACAGTGGCGACTCTAGTCGGGACAAGTGAGAAGTTGATTCCGATTAGGAATGTCGAGTTTTACGATTTTCTTTTGTTAATTGTTGACTTTTGCACGACTACACTTTTTCGCACATTGTACACAACGTGCCTTTTATCAGCCGTGTGGCCTTGGCATATGAAGTCCTCATGTTCCACTCGAGCCTTGGACGACTTACATTGATGTCACCACCTCTGAGCACAAATTGCTTCAATAGTATACAAAGAGACTGCCCCAAGGGAGCATCTCTTGCTTGAGAGAGCCTAAACCATAGAACCGTGTTGACTCAGTCCATATAGATAACCTAGTTTGATTCCCTTTAGGATCACCAGAATCTCTATTTGGCATGGATGTGAGCTTTTTGAACGAATAACATCGTTTGCAGACCATCTATGTTTTGTGTTAAATCGTGTTTGACCAAAAGACCGATTCCTTGACCATTAATCCATGACGATTTGAGATCAGTTATCATAAATTCATTGCCAACCAATCTAATCAGTCTCACATGGGCTGCATGAACATGCACCGTGCGTGAACAGTGCATAATTGAAAACCTAACTCTTTGACCATGAATCCATGACGACTTAAGATTAGTTGTCATGGATTCATCGCCAGAGCTGATCCGGTCAGTTGCACAGTGTTCGCACGAATCACATACAGTTCGTAAATTATGAAACCCTTCTTGACACCTGCTTATTTACCTATGAAACCATGGTCCAAGGTTACGTAATGTCTCCGTATAGTTCAGAGAGCACTTAGACATAAGGAAATCTAGACTAAGGATAGGGGTGATCAAGTCATTATTAGTAACAGTTCTATAGTTGGATGGTAAAGAAAGATCATGTCAGTAGAACTAGGAGAGAGCTTTTTATCAAATCCCACTTCCTATGTTGACATTTTGAATCAGGCCAAAAATCCTGGGGGAAGAGACTATACCATATGTGGGAGGAATAAGGTCAGAAGGCTATGCCTATATATCTATTTCTGTGCTCTTGGTTATACACGCATTACATTCATATAGTGGCGAAACCAGGATTTGATTTTTTTTGTGGGGGGGCAACATCAATATTTTACTATTATCATCAATAGTTTAATATTTATAATTTATTTGATAAACTTTAATAATATGATAAAATTTAAAAAAAGAAAATAAAAAATACACTTAAATAACGGACATTATGACCATAACGATTCAAATTATAAAGAGTTAATTTTTCTAAATTTGATGTCAACTTAAAATAGCTTTTCATTTAAAATATCTCTCTATAGTTATTTAAAAAAAATATTTTATAACATACATTATTTTTTATCTTAAAAAAAAGACAAACCAATGAAATAAAATAAAAGTCTCGTACAAATAATTTCTTGAAAAGATATTACTATTTTTAAAATCTAATTAATGCAAATAAATAAAAAATAAAAAGAAAAACATGATAAAAATGTAATATATGATTTTATTTCAAATTATAAGAAAAAGGCAGTCATTATTATATACTAGGATCATCAAATTTGTACTATTTTAGCAACAATTGGTTGGGTTTTTTTTAGACTATAAAAAAATAATTTATATAAAGTAAAACATATAATTTATATAGAATTAAATAAATGAAAATAGAAAACTAAAATTCTATTTATGAATTAGCTAATGACAGTTAAGTAAAATATAATATCAACTTATATTATTGTATGCCTCAAGTAGCACAAGTGGTTAGGAAAAAGAAAAGAGAATTGTAAAACTTAAATTCATTATTATTATTTTTTTAATTTTAAGAAAGGAATGTAAAAGTACTAAAGCAAAGTAAAAGGGGTATATTGAATTTTTCAAAATTTAGAGGGGGCTCGGGTCCCCCCTGTTCCTAGTGTAGGTCCGCCACTGCATTCATGCATACATGTATCATGCTAACAGCTTTTTCTTGCAGCCATCATAGCTTGAACCAGAATAGGGAAAAGACTCGAGCACATAAAGGCCTTAACGAACACGGTAGACGAAAATGAAAGGTTTTGTAAGGTAAATGAGAAAACAAAGAGCATAAATCGGAGGATGGGCCAGTTGATAGAGTTGATTGCAGGTAACAATAGAAATGCTACTACGGGAAATCTCTGGGAACCCGTACGGGCACGCTAAGAATCCTTATGGTTTCTGGTAACAAGGACGGAGGAGGCCATGAAAGAGAAAATGCGAGAGACATTGAGGGGTTCTTCGATAAGGAAAAATACGAGCAGGCCAAGAGAGGAAAAATATAGGCCATAGGAAAGTTGGTCAAGGACAAGGAGAAAGTCCAAACCATAGTACAGAAGAAAGAGGCCATAAGGCTCGGAGATTTGGAGGACATGTAGTTGATGGGAGAATGCTGTCTTCCACCGAAGTTCAAAATGCTAAAATTTATAAAGTTTGATAGGAAGGAAGACCCTAAGTCCTTTTTAAGATGGTCTTTGATGGTGATGAGGACCATTAGACTTTCCAAGGAGTTGATTTTGAGGATGTTTATTTACCATCTTGACGATGACGCCATGGAATGGTACATCAGGTTAGGGAAGGCACAAAATGAAGATTGGAATGAGTTGGCAGAGAGATTCGTAGACCAATATAAACACAACATTCAACTGGAGCTGACTTTAATTATGGGATTTAGAAGCCCTTATCACGAAGTTAGTGAGACGTTTTCTAAATAATTGGCTTGTTGAATGACTAAAGCAGCTAGAATGGTGAATCGACTAATAGAAAAAGACAAAGTGAGGATAGCAATCAATGGTGCACACTGTGCCATTAGAGAGAGACTTTTTGGCATCGCCATCAAAACTTTTAAAGATTTATATGATTTGAGTGTCCAAATTGAGGGTGCGAAAGCTCGACAAAATAAGAACTTTTGAAAGAAAGACACAGGGAGTTGTAATCAAGCCAGTGAATTTGGCACCAAGAATATTAAGGTGAAGGCAATCACTTAACAACAGAACTTTAATTGATTGGGGCATCCTATGCCTAAGATCTTTACTAAAACGACAGTTGGAGAGGTCTTCCGGCTATTGCGACCAAAAAACCTTCAAAATCTATTGCCAAGGAATTGGAAACATCATGAGAAATGTGATTGGTGACAAGACCGTTAAGTGCACCTGCATTCGCCATGAGATCCAAAACTTGATTAATAGTGGCATAATCCCTAACCCAGAACAACAACAACCAACCATGATTTGCATGACAAGCTCTGGGTTGACTGAAGAATAAATAATAAAGTCCACTGATGAAATTGAAAGGACAGATAAGGTCAAAAAAGAAACAAGAGAGAGAGAGAAAAGAGCTAAGAAAGAAATAGAGGAAGCAACAAGAGCGATAATGGAGAGAATGGAATGAGACAAAAGAGCAAGGAAAGGGATTGAAGCTATGAGAGTGAGGGAGGAGCAAGAAAAAAGAACTAAAAAAGTGAAGGGAATTTGGGATGAAATACCCAAAATTGAAACCGTCCACGATTTTTGGATGGTAGTGAAAGTGATAAAACACCAACAGAAACTAAGGGTGGGCGATGTCGCTTAGACAAAGGAAAACGTTCACAGAAAGTGGAGGTCATTGAATTAGGCAAAGAACAAATGAGAAATTTGAATAGGAAGGTTGATAGAATAATTGCAGATATAGAGATATTGAAGTTGCAAATGATCCAGTTGACTGAGCTATTCATCTAGAAGCCGACTTTGAATCCCCCTTCAACTCAGTCGCCACTTGAATCATCATACCTACAAACCTAGAAAAACCATGGTGCTGCCAAAAGAAACCTAAGAAATAATAATGATGGAGTCGCCACCATGAATATCAAAGTAAATATTGCAAAACAACATCAGAAGAGAGAATTCAATAAGCTGGGGTGATTTTTGTTCCAAGTCTTCAAGAAGCTTAGGGCTCGATCTATTCTTCTACCACTCACACCACGAGGACCTCTCCCATCTAATTGAAGAAGTAATAAGTTTTGTGATTTCCGTCAAATTCATGGCCACCTCATAGACGACTCTAGCTAATTGCATCATGAGATACAAGATCTCATTGATTATGGTAGGATTCTGGATCCTAAAGCTAAAGAACCAAACACTCACAATAACTTGAGTAGCTCAAAATTAGTGAAGGAAGCATTGTTGAACTCCTCTGAATAGATAATTTGGCTAGCGGCAAGGTAACCAAGGATGACTGAGGAATGAAGCTGTCGCTTAAGGGAAAATGTTAGCAAGGGTGGTGTTTTCATTTTGAATTTAGAAATGTAATTTGATCTGCTTGGGTTAAAGCATATGAGTCGTGTGGTATTTTAATGATCAATAACCTATGATCTTCATGGGAAGCAGATCTTTGGTAATACTTGACATTGCTTGCATGCTTGATGCTTTTGCTAATTGAGTTCCATTCTTGATTTCTTCATTACTTGAGCACAATAGCCGTGAATATAGAACTTTTTCACCAATTAGAGAAACTTTATGTGAATGCAATTTTGTATTGAAATCTCATAGGACTTTAGAACTCTTTTGATCACCACTCGAGGTGAACTCCCAAGTTGTACAATGTTGGACAAATGATTTAGGCCTTCTTTGGATCAATTGAGGATTTTCAAGCCAACTCATGAATGATCAATATTCCTAATGCACCCCGTTGAGCCAGATTAAGCCTTTTTCTTTGTCAAACCGCTAGAATCTACCTTAACATTGAAAATCTTTACTATTCAATACCCTTCACTCATAGCATATGGACATTCTAAGGAAAAATATCTAGAGCTAAACTTACAAAGCAAGCAAAGAGTTGGAAAAAGTTCAAATGCAATGCTAAGCATTTAAAAAAAAAAAAAAAAGAGAAAAAAGAGAAAAAAGAGAAAAAAGAGAAAAAAGAGAAAAAGAATAAGAAGAAGAATAAGAATAGATGAGCTGTTAAAAGACAAAGAGGCTAAAAAAAAATCTAAGAGTTGGTACTCTTAAATCTCAGGATGATCGTGTGATTATGGGTGAGATAGCCTTACAATTTTTCCTATCATACCCTAACCCTAGCCTCACATTACAAGCTTTGTAAAGCCTAATGATCCTTTAATATTAGTGATTAACTACATTAGTGGAAAGTGGTATGAAAAACAAGCCTGTGGTAGTCTTTTATTTCAATATCATTAGAGATTGATCACCAGCTTTTGTTCGCATAAAGTTATTTGGGTTTTAAAGGTAAAATATGATTGGCTATCCACACACACACACACACACACACACGGAGAGTCTTAAATGAAATGATTCCAGCATTGGAGTCGAAATTGTCAAACAGTCACAATGTTAATGTATTCCTTTGAGCTATTGAATCTGAGAAACCCTTGAGTAGCCTAATTGTGAGTCAAATTGATTCGCAACCCATATGCTTGATATGTTTTAATGATTGACAAAAGTCAAAGACTGGGGGTGTGTGATTCATTTCCCTTTTGGACTAACAAAAGTTGGAAACAGGAGGCAAGTGATGAGTAAGAAGTATTTGATGCAGTCATAGCACCCTATGCTAGCACTTTGCTGATGATTAGGCACCTTTCTTGTCGTGCACATTATGCTTGGTATGTTGAGACACTTTAGAAATCCATTGAGGAGTAAAAGCAAGTGAAGACATTCAATAACGAAAAAATCTTCACACAGTAAGTAAGGTTCCTTAGCGGTTAGATTGAAGAACATGATATGAGGAATAAAGCAATGCTGAGTGGAGAATGTCTAGTTGGTAGAGATCACTTGCTTCAAAAAAGTGTCAATCTGTCTGAGGCTTCAGTTGAGGTTGTCTTAATCATCTTATAAAGCACATAAGAAATAATGGGGCATGGAAGTATGATAGATGAGGAAAAATTACAAAGTGGTTACAACAATAGATTCTCAAAATAGATGAAAGTAAAATCTCTTTTTAGCAAGTAAGGCAAATTGAAGAGCTTTATGAGAGCAACAATATACATAGATTTAGGATACCACACCATGTGGTGACTGACGACGTGAAATAGTTTTAGACAAGGAATCTATCCTGGAGACACAAGATCAAGCATAGTAAGTCATTCCACTATAGACTGCAAGCAAATAGCCCAAAATGAATAACGGTCATTAACAAAAATCCATACTACCAAAATCTCCAGAACCCACAAATACGAAAGAAAACATTCTAAGCCATCCCAAATATCCAGTCCCGTCGGTCGATTTATCTCCAGTGTCTTTGTTTGTCTACCGCTTAGTCTCCTCCTGCTAGACACTATTCTGCAAGCTATCTAATGAAGCTTAGCCGAACCTGGGGTCAACTCCCCTTTTGTTGAAGCTGGTTTGCCTCCCGCTAAAGTTAATCGCCTAGCTCGAGAAGCATAAGCAAAAGTTGGTATAAGTGCATAAACATGGAAGCATGCATACATAACATTTGCATAGAAATGTTAAATAAACTGTGCAGAGATAGGTAAAGAATAGGAAAAGCGAGAAAAAGAATGCAACTCAACATGAAGAAGATCAACGTTGGAATGGACATTTCACTAGCTAATGCCAAGCTCTTGAGAAGTTGATCTCGAGGTACGCTGGAGGCAATGTGATGGTAATGTTCTCCACGATCGAAAAGAAGTAAAAATGAGAGAAATCAACAAAGATGAGCAACAATCAGGTGCATCAGGGAAGCATGCAATAAAGAAATGACCGAGCACATTCAAATGGCAAGACTTCAGTCAAATACTGGGGGTAACCCCTAAAGGAAGAAAGATAAGCTTTTTTAGAAATAACAACATCAACAAAAGGGAGAGGACTAGCTCCTCACAAGATAGTAACCGGTGAAAAGATAAGACCTTTAAACATTTTGATAAACCTACTAATGAATATTTTTTGTAGAAGGCATAACAATCCAGTCAAGTACTAGGGTAACCCCCAGATAAAAAGGGATCAATTCCTTCAGCAATAACAATTGCAACAGAAAAAAGAGGTCGATCCCTTAGCAAGTAGTGATAATACATTACTGACACAATCTAGCTAAGAACCAATTTCTTTGGAATTGTTGTCTAGAAGAGACAAGGCACAATCAAAATACAGAATTACAATGAGACTCATGAGGAAGCATGGCCAAGTGTTGGCCAAATTTTACAAGAAATGTAGTCTTGAAGAATAACCCAGCAAAGAAACTTGGAAATTTGCATAAAAAACATGGCAGAAGAACTCAAAAGTTTGCATCAGAACCATGGTCCAAAAGGGGCTCAGGGAGTTCAAGAACTGAATCAGATTCAATCCCTAGTAGAGCACAGTAAACAAAAATCCCTGGTAAAGTACAATATGGAATAGCCAAGAATCTTTAGTGGAGCAAGAAATCCAATCCAATCCTGGGTGGAATATAAAATTTCATCCACAGTGAAGTAAAGACCAAACTAAATACCTAAGTGGAGCAGAAATCATGCTGAAATCCTTGAAAGACACATGTCATTGAACCAATTTCCTAGTGGAGCATCAGATTTCAGTTGAGTATGGAATATCAATAACCTTTGGGCCGCCATTAGGGGTAATTCGATAGACAGTGGCCTTTAAGTCGCTATGTGGCGTAATTCGGCCAGGAATGGCCCTCAAGCTGCAAAAGCGCAATCCGATTTGAATCTACCCAACTTTGCCTAAAAATGACAAAAGTTCCATTCGACCCAGAAACAAGTCAATCTCAAGACCTCGTGAAAGCAAAAGGTACCATGACCTTAACACCCACAACCAAACTTCGAGGTAGCCCCTTTATAGCCAAATTTCAGAGAAACCCCATAATCAGATTTGAGGGTGGCCCCTTCATAATCAAAATTTAAGGTTACCCCCCACATCACCAAATTATCAGAATAACCCTATAACACCAAATGACTAAAATACCCATAAAGAATACAAATCCGCACCCATATCCTCGAAAGACACCACAGTACTAAATCAAATCCCCAGTGGAGTGCAGCGCAGATAAAAAATTGTTAAAAGAGTAATAAATCTCATCCAATTCCAAGTAGTCATAAATTAGAGAAGTTTATGATCGACCAATAGTATTGGTCATCAATCCAATGAGTTTTTGATCAACTAGCAGCAATGGTCATCAAAGTCTAACATCAAGATGAAAGCATCTAGACTCAGCCAAGCACTTGTGAAAGCACAAGACACTAGGATGAAATCATCCAGACTTAACAGCGCCCTTGTGAAAGCACGGGCACCAGATTGGTAGCATCCAAACTCAACATCACCCTCGTGAAAGCATAGACACTAAGATGAAATTATTCCAAATAAGTTAGGCTCTTGTGAAAGTAGAGGCACAAGGATGAAAAGCATCCTAAATCGGTTGAGCCGTGGTGAAAGCATTTGACATCAGGATGAAAGTATCTTAACTTAGTTAGCACCCTTACGAAAGCACAAGACACTACGATAAAAGCATCCAGATTCAATCAACCTCTATGAAAGTACAAACACCAAGATAGCACTTGCAAAAGCACCAGCACTAGGGTGAAAGCATATGAACTCATTCAAAGCCTAGGTGAAAGCGCAAGCATTGGAGTGAAAGCATCCGGATTCAGTTAAGTCTTCATGAAAGCATAAGTACCAGGAGTACTAAAACTACCAGGAAGCGTAAAGCAATCAGAATCATGCACCTACCTAGGTAAGTATGCTTATAGTATACTTTATCAATGTTTGTGTTTCACAAACCCCTTTAAAGTAGAGGGTAGAGCTGTAAGCATGGAATTTTGCTTATGGTTTTAAACCCTATGATAAGGACCAAAGAATATTGAGTGAAGTGGATTGTTGATTTGAAAAACGGACTAAAAATACCAAAAACACAAATCCAACCAGAAACACAAAGCCCAGTCACACAAAAAAACCATACGAGACACCAATCCACGCCTGAAAGTTTGAGAAAATGGCCCAATAGCATTAAAATAACCGAGACACATAAAAAAAACCCAAAAGGCTTAAGTTGGCCCCAAAGGTTCTCAGAAACCCTAAAGAATTCTTCAAAAAACCAAAAAGCCCGAAAGCGCACAAATGAGGCCCAATCTGTGCCTAAAAGTTTGTGTGTGCATGAGGGGGATGCCATTGAAAATGTCTCACTGCACCTCAAAATGGAAGGGAGAGCCTGAAAATGGAGTGTGCGTGTGTGCCTTACACGTGGGCAATCCTCCCTTTGATTTTTTATAAATTCGCACCATCCTCCGTCATTTGGACATCGATAATTCACCTCAAGTTGTGAAACCTCTACAAAATTCCTACCAGCCCCCTCTTTTCAAGCATTTTCAAGTCCACTCCTTTTTAGATTTCCATAAAAAAAACTCTCCATTCTAACACATTTTCGACCTTACTACTTCCAAACTTTACACAACCACCTTTTTTTTCAATCAGTTTTCAAACAACCAACCATAAACACTCAATATTTGGTAATGCCTGAGGGTAAACCACCACATTTTCCCTCTTATGCTTATATTTTATTCCCTTTTTACAATTTATGTTAGAATGAAGATTCAGTGACTAGAGGCGAGTGGTGGCGGATCGGCGATAGCTGATGGGAAACCACCACTCTAATATGCCTTCCTTTTGATATTTACCATTTATTTTGTCTGCCTTTATCTTTATTGCTTTTATTTATGTTTATTTACTTTATTGCACCTTTATTTTTATGGCCATTTACTTTTCAGTTATTTACGTTTCTCATTTTACTGCTCTTTACTTTTTGCACTCATTTATTTTATTGTCTTTTATCTTTACTGTAATATATTTTATCGCACTCTACTTTAGTCGCCTTTTACATTATTGTAATTTATATTATCGCACTTTACTTTTATTGTACTTTTTATTGGCTTTTCATTCTATTTTTATTACCATCCAAGGGATGCTATTCAAATCATGAACATCTATCTAAATTACTCCTATAGATGCTATTCAATCCATGAATAGTCATCTATCACAGTTGTCAAAACATATTGGACATTATTTAACCCATAAACGGATGTCATAGTCAAACGAACTATGTGACGAGTCGCGTTATCAGATTCATGGGTAATGCGGACCTGTTATTTCACAATGGCACTTCTTCTTTAACTTTATCGACATTTTAACCAGTATTTTTGTGCATTATCTATCTCGTCGGAATCCTGCTCTTACTATTGGACCGAGCAGACTCACAATGATGGTGAGGATCCCGATTTGGAAAGCGGTGATTTTGAAGTGTTGATTGGAGAGGGTAGGCTCACAATTGCTAGTGAGAAACCCAATTTGGTGAAGATTAGTGATCACAAGGGTGATTGGACGGTGGATGGAGCCACAGTGCTTGGTGGCAAATTCATTGTCCAATGGTAGACTCGTTGAGCTCAAAGTGAGGAATAGAAGCGTTAACTTGTTTTCCTGCACTATATTTATCTATATTTTATTCTTACTACATTTGTTGATGTTATACTTATGTCGTCCATTCCCCATTTTCCCTGTATTTGTACTTTATTGTACATTATTCTAATAAATGATAAATTCTCATGAATCGCTATGCCTCACCTCACATGTAATAATCAAGATAAAATCAATTATATGCATTAAATGAATTTATGATCAAGATAGATAGCAATTAACAGACTAAAACCTTAAGCTCGATAGACCTTAATGGAGGTTGGGCTTTCTCTAGGCGGATTAAAGATCTGTACCTAACTTTCAGAGCCTGTTTCTGAAATGATGATAAGCAGTTGGGTCCCGAAGCAAAGGATTAGTTATTGTTATCCAACTATTTTTCATAGTTAGTTACCCAATTAGTGACTTCGACAATCTCCAAAACTTGTCTTCATGACTTGTTCTATGATAACTTTAAGTGCCGAAAGGCCATGGAGAGTAGTGCCGCAGTCGCAATCACTTGGAGCAGGATAGAAGCCTTGCTCATAGGTTTGTTTTTTTTTTTTTAATAAATTATGTATAAAAAAATAAAATCGAAATGAATATAATACGAAACCATCACTTTAGTAGAATGATAAGGTATAAAGTATAAATTCATATTCATATCAATAATAAGTTCACATCATTGTCTTCATTATACGACCCGTTTGACATCCTTACTCTTAACACATTCCAAATATCATAAAACATGAATAATTTCTACTAATTTAGTAAATATTAGAACCTAAAGTTTTGTTGGAAAGACACAAATGTAGAATACATTAGGCGACCTACTGTAGTGGAAGAACGATCAACTGGCTCTGTGACTATAGTGTACTTACGCCAATTACCTGATGGCATCCATTGTGCAGAATTAATTTCCCAACCACCTCCCTTTCTTGGCTAAATCTCTAAAACTTCCCTACTTTCTCTCTGTTTCTTCAAATATTTCCTTCTTAGCCTCTTTTGCTCCATTTCTTTCTAATAGTTAAACAAGTCATCATTCAACTGCTTCAACTACTTTGCGTGCTTCCTCGACTCTAACATATTTGGCCTAGGGATGGCAAAATCCTCATATTTTTTCGGATTTTTTTCGGTGTGGGTATTTGCAGGTGTTGGGGTGCTATATCGGCACCTAGAAATAACAAGAATTTTCCCCACATTTTTTTATTTTAAAAATTTTTCATGCTTTTGATTGAGTTACATAGCATGCTGTTGTATAAAACTTCTCAAGGACGCAACTAGCATTGGTGGCAAAGTTGGTTGCATGAGTTTTGGTAGCCCAGGTTGGATTTATAAGTTTTAATTGAATATATAAAAGAAAATTCATTATATAAACTTATCTTGAATAAATAAAACAAAAAGCTATGTGGTTCGATGGTTAACAACTTAAAATTCAACTCATACGTCCCGGGTTCGAATCTTGCCATATGCATTTTACATTATAAAATCAAATAAAAGGACTGAGCTTTGTAAGTGCTGGCCGGGGATCGGGGTTCTTTAGTAATACTGGCTCCATACCACACCCGAACTTGTCAGCACTTAGTAGACCCCGTCCCCTGGCCCAATCTCCAGATTTTTAGGCTTTTCCCCAATCGGACCGTGCGAGAAATTTTCAGGTACCTGGCCCAACCAGTGAAAATTGCCATCCCTAATTTGGCCTCTCCAGCTCTCTTTTGTAAAAGATCCTGTTTCGCACATTAGGAAAGCCCCATAAGTTCCTTCCATTTGTGTTGTGACACAATGCCAATACCCTGCATCGACTTAATAGAAGAGATCACACATCACAAATCTCCTTACAATTCTCCTTAGTTAACTTGAAGTCAATGTTTTCATGTTTGATTTAGTGATGAAGGTAAAACCAATATGATCAAATAATATTATTGCATTCAATTCTTCTTAAAATGTATCAATAAATTTTGGTTTTTTAGACCCTTCTTTAGCATAATAGGGATAGCCCATAAGGAAAGCAGAGATAGAATATCACAATGCCTAAGTAGATAACATCTAAATATACGAAATTATTAAAAAGTCCATTGGGCAACCATTCACTATAAATTATAAGAAAAAAATCATTCCTAATCTTAGGATTCTTATAAAAAAAAGCAAAAAATATAGAAAATATAAAATGAACAAAGTTATTATTAATAGAGTGTCTCATAAAGGAAATGAGTTTTTACCTCTATAGTTTGTTTGGTATGGGGTGTTAGGGGCTTAAGAATGGGAATTTGATTCCCAAACCTTATTTTCTTAGCATTTGAAACAATTTTAACTTTAGAATGTTTATTTCCCATGGGTTTTGAATTACCATCTAACAGGGTAATACCAGCCTTTTTCACAAGTTGAGTTTAGGATGCCCTAGAATCTCAAACCCAAAAAGAAGGGAAAAGGGAACATATCTCCATCAATAGAGAGAAGGAAAATATAAAGCGGGACCTATTACAGGAGAGAAGGGAAATGAGAACATATCTTGATTGAGTGAATAGCAACTGTTGTCCACCTTTCTTTGTTCTTCTTCTTCTTTCCGATGTCGCCTTCACCCCAACATGATAGAGGGGGAGATCTTGATTTTTGCATTGAAAAGCTGAGGAAATTTGCACTCTCTTCTTCCTTATTTCTTATTCTTCTATAATTTTTGTATCATTATCTATTGTAATACCCATGTAATTGAAGCTTAAGACTACTTTTGAATTTTTGATCTTGATTTTGAACAAATGAATCCACTAGAACTATCTAGCTATTGGATTGTACCTGTTGGTACCTATTTTTTTATTTTTTTTTGCTAATGAATTCGATCTTTGTTTTCCTCTTTAATTGAACAAATAACTTGTGTTTGTTGCAGTTTTTCCCCTAGAAAATCTGTTTGCGTGCTCAATATTGCACCGATCGTTCTAATTATGCTTTTTGTCATGTCTTCTCATTGAGAAAAAGGTTTGGTTGGTGGGAGCTGAATTGACGTTTGGCTCCATCTTTGCAACGTGAAACCTATGTTATCTATCATCAATTGAATTAAGTGGATTTGATGATTTGTTTTTACTTTTTGTTTAGGTGGGTTTTGGGAAAATGATCATATAAGGCGTTGATGTAGTGATTTCTGTTAGCCCTAAGGCTACATGATAATTTTGATGATAACAATACACATTGATTAATTGAGATTTACTAACATGTTTATTTATGTTCAAGAGTAAGATCATTGAAATAATTGTAAAATCAAGAAGAGGCTTATTAAAATGAAGTGTTGAAGTTAAGGAGAAGACTACATGTTAAAGGCACCAAAGTTTAAGAACAATGATTGATTCAAGGAATGTGACACATGAGCAATGTTTAATCAATTGGTCATATATATCCCTATAGATGTCCAAATGATGTGATTCTTGAGGCTTTGGAAAGCTTTCTCAATTTATAACATTTCATATGTTTTAAAGAAATTCAAATTTCAAGTGTAAGATTGTCCAAATCATCATGCAAGTTGAAAGACAAATAGAAGCAGCTAACATGAGCACCGAATATTGTTTTGGACATATCTTGAGCTAGAAAAATCAAAATGACTTGATTCTTACGGCATTGGAAAGAGACTTAATGAGGCACATTTCATATGTTTTGAAGAAATTCAAATTTCAAATGGAAGGCTGACATAATTGACATGCAATTCGGTGGACTGACACAGAGAAGAAAAATCAACTCATATGAGCACCGAATAATGTTTTGTCCATATCTTAAGATAGAGATATCCAAATGCTTTGATTCTTAATGTTTATAAAGCTTATTCAAATATGCAGATATTTTATGTTTTGAAAAAATTTAAATTTCAAACAGAAGACCGACATAATACACATGCAAGTCGGTGGACTGACACATGGAAGAAAAATCAAGTCACATGAGCACCGAATGGTGTTTTGGCCATATCTTGAGTTACAGATATCCAAATGACTTGGTTCTTGATGCGTTGGAAAGCTTATTCAATTTTGCAGATCTTTTATGTTTTTCAGATTTTCAAATTTCAAACGAAACATTGACAAAAATGACAGACAAAATTACAATTTTTATGGTGGGCAGAAAATTTGGAGTTGGTGTCTTCACTTGATTAAGTTCATCTCATTTGCCTATAAAAGGAGCCCTTCTCCCATGCATTCAGTAAGACAAGAAGAGCAAGAGAAGCATCTATCAAGCAAAAAACAAGAGAAATATCAAGTCTAGAGAGCTTTTATATTCTTTATCTACTATTTGAAGAGAGTTATACTTTTGTTGTAAAAAATATCCTTGTTCTTGTATTGTGGTGAGAGTGAGATATTCTTGTAAAGGATAAAAAGTTATCCTTGAGAGAACTCTTGGTGTGTTGTTATTAAGAGTTGAAGGAAGTTGCCTTGGTGAGGTTGTTCATCAAGAAGAACTCTTGGTGTGGTGTTATCAAGGGTTGAAGGAAGTTGCCTTGGTGAGGTTGTTCATCAAGAAGAACTCTTGGTGTGGTGTTATCAAGAGTTGAAAGAAAAGTCTTGGTGAGGTTGTTCATCAAGCAAGTTGTAAAGATTTCTACAACTTAGTGGAAAGCCTAGCTTGTGGAGCTAGGAGCCCGTGGACGTAGGCAAGGTTTGCCAAACCACGTAAATTGAGTTTGCACTCTCTCTATCTCTTTCCTCTTTATATTTACTTGTACTTGTGATTGTTCTTTATTTCTATTCTCTTGATTGCATTCTATTTTCATCTTCTTCACCTTTATTCTCAAAGAAATAGTTAAATAATTTTGATCTTTCAAGAAAAGTTTTCTAAATCAGTTTTTATAAATAAAAACCCAATTCACCCCCCCTCTTGGGTTGCCATACCTGGGTCAACAATTTCTTTATTCATTTTTTTAAAAAAATGGATGTGTTTAATTCTTGATTGAAATTTTGTTAAATTAGAAAGAGTATGGTAACACATGCTAATATAGTGGAATCTTGTGGACTACCATTTTTTATAATGCTTTTTATTTTTTATTAAAAAATTTTCTTCGTTAACATTCTAAGAGATAATTATACACCAGCCCATCAAGAAAAAATGAAAACAACATAATTTTTTTAACAAGTATATAGATGCAAAAAGTTAGAATTAACTTCTAGTATGAGTAGGAAGTTAAGATTTTATATTTCCAGTCTAAAATAATGATTCAAGAGGAATTTCCAGCGAAAATTAGTGTAGAGATTAAGATTTAAAGTTGATGTGTTTGTGATAAAACCTTAAAAGGGTGGGAAAATTTTGATTTCTCATCAATGTTGCTTCTATAGCTAACAGAAAAGTTAGAAAAAAAAACACATATATATGCAACCTATTGGACAATCCTTTTGGCTGTTGAGCCATTCATGATAAGGCTCTTAATTATTATTACAAAGATCAAAGCAAACTTATTATAAAGACCATGACTTTATGGCCACTATATTGTTATCTTCTGTTACCATGAAGTTGAATGGTTTGAAGATGCAATTTTCTCCTAGTCCTGGTTTGACATTGCAACAATTGCCCTTGTGAAATAGTGCGTTCTATGAAAGAAAGCACTATAAAGAACTTTATCTACCTATCTATTTGTGTCCTTCATTCAAATTATACGACTGAAGATAGATTCTCGCCCTAACCTTTAGAAAGTACTATTGCTCACCATCTAAAACATTTGAAAAGAAAGTTCAATCTATTACATGATATGTATTAGATCACATAGGCCTCTGAAAAATGTTAATGATCTGCTTCGCAATTGAGACAAAGTAACAAACTCAATATACAATTATTTGCCTACTTTCAATATAAGATGAAAAATTTGTTTCAAAAAATTAAAAAACAAATTTTTCTTCTATTTTCGCTTGTATTTAGTGACTAGAGACCACTCAATCTAGAAAAGTGTTTATTCATGGCCTGATACTTCCTGTAATGGTTTCTTCCTCCTCTCCTCCTTCCACCACCCCTATGATATCCTATATTTCCTCTCTCTCCCATCTCAGTACCATCAGATTGGTTATCTTGCTCATTAGATTTACTTAAAATCTTAAATTTATTTTTTCCTTTGTTCTTTTTTATTTTGTTTGGCACTTTAGTTATTTGAAATAGGCTTGTTTGGTTTTCTTTGTTTCTCTAAATTTTTTGGGAAAATTCTGTAATTATGTATTAAGCTTTGTAATTTTATTAATTGGAGTGCTTGTTATGGCTGTTTTGCATTAAAACCAATCTCGAAGTCATTTAAAAGTAGAATATAAGAATGGAAAGGTAATAATAAATCTAATGGCTTAGCTATTCAGAAATTTTACTGCTAAATGAGGGCAGGTTTAGGCCTGGAGCTGCTTTAAATTATACATAGAATCCATATAGCTACATGATTAATTGAATCATTCATATGTTTCTACATTATCATTCATATAGCTACATGATAAATTGAATCATTGTTCATGCATATGTATTTCAAACTTTATGCAGATATGGCTCATCTTCTGTTGATCACAAAGAAAATAATTATAGTTGTTATGGTTCAATTTATCGAAATGTCAAATGAGATGACTTTTTTTTTTTTTTGCATTCTCATAATGTCTATTATTATTTCTAGAAGATGATCAATGACAAATGAATTTCCCTTTAGCTCTTTTCATAGGCGTAAAATACGTCAACTAAATATTTTTAGAATGATTCATTCTAGTGACCTAGCATGTGTTGAAAGTACTCGTATGGGTAGGAGAACATTCGCTATTTTGTGTCACCATCTTAGAACTATTAGGGGCTTAAAAGGGACAAAAAATATGGACATTAAAGAAATAGTTGTTTTATTCTTACATATTATTTCTCCTGACGTTAAGCATAGAATTATGAAGTGTCAATTGGCATGTTCAACCGAAATAATTAGTAGGCAATTCAATAATGTCTTGAATGCTTTTTTACATGTCCATGAGTTACTATTAAAGACCCCAGAGCCAGTTCTAAATAATTCAACTAATAAGAGGTGGAATGGGTTTAGGAATTGCTTAGGAGCACTAGATGATACATACATTAAGGTTAATGTGTCTGCATTAGATAGGCTCATGTATCATACTACGAAGAATGAAATGGCTACTAATGTATTAGGAGTTGTCTCACAAGATATGCAAATTAATTTATGTCTTGCCAAGATGGGAAGGATAAGCTGCTGACTCTAGAGTCTTACGAGATGCTATATCTAGGACAAATTGGTTAAAAGTTCCACAGGGTAAGTAATTTTTTTCTATTTTAACTAATATTATATTATACAACATAACTTCTCTTTTTACCAAACTTTGTTAAATGATTTGCAGGATATTACTACCTTTGTGATGCTGGGTATCCCAATGGTGAATGCTTCTTAACACTATATAGAGGACAATGATACCATTTAAATGATTGGGATATTATGAAAGGGGCTTTCATCCCATTAGAGCATTTATGATCACACACTACTAAAAAAAGAGTCATTTACTACAACCATTTAAGACGGGCTATAAAAAATGCAGTAGAAAAACAAATTCTGTGGCGGGCTATCACGGTCGTAGTTGAAATGCTATATATATACGGCGGTTTTTAAAGGCCTGCAGTAAATTCATTTTTTATATAATTTTCCCCTCTCTCTTGCTCTCTCTCTCTCTCTCTCTCTCTCTCTCTCTCTCTCTCTCTCTCTCAATCTAAATCCCTAATTTCTTTCTCTCCCTAATTTCATTCGTTGAATCGGAATCCCACAATCGTAATCCTCTTCTGTCCGTCTGTCTTTCTCTCATCTTCCTCGCCGTGGCAGCATCTCACACTCACGTCGGTCCTCCGATTGTTTGGGTAAAGGATAGTTTTGTTTTTTTGGTCAGATTTTAAAGGCTTAGACTTCGTAAGCTATCAGTGATAAAGCGCTTCACAGCATGCTTTTTGGCTCTTGACAAACATTCATCGTCTCCTTAATCCTCCCTTCATCTATTACATGGTTTCTTTTCCCTTTCCTTCCTTTTGTGGGAGTTTTTGATATATTTTTTTTTAATTCTCATTTGGTTTCTTTTCTACAGTCATCTTGGCAAATGAATCTATCTATGAGAAGGAGAAGTCTGGTGTCAATGTAAGTTGCTAAGTTTTCTATCTTATTAATTATGTAATATAGTTCTTTTTGCTTAGCTTCATTGATGTGCCGTATGCATGGCTTTCGTGTCTGTGTTTTCAGCTTTTGTTATGGCTTTTACATTGGCTAAAATAACTTAATGCTCCAATTGAGGTTGTTGACTCTGAGGTTGCTGACATTATCAAGCTTGACAAAGCAAGACAATGGAAGGTAATTACATATATATAAAAAATATTTTGGATTTAGATTGCCCGAATAGCTATTCTATTAGAGAATGACTTGAAGGCTTATTTTTCAAGTGAGATTCATTTATTTCACGTGCTCTGTTCTAAACTAATGATTTTTCTTTCTTTCTTTCTTTATAATTTTCTTTTCTAGATTTACATATAATTTCTTTTCAACTCAATATTATTATTTGCTAAGCACTGTTTGCCAATTCATCATTATTTTTACATCAAAATTTGTATTTGTGTGTGAATAAATCAAAATTCTAATAGATTTCATTTCTTAGGGTCATCTTGTCTTTCAATGCCTATATCAATTTGTAGAAATGTAGGCTCCCAATAGGTCCACGAGCCACAGTCACTTAACTGATTGTAGTGCTCATATTCAACTTCAATGATGCAACATTTAGACGTAATTTCATCCATAAAGCGGAAATCAACATTAATTATCAGAAAAGCTTAAGTAAGTAGGAGTCTCATTCAAAAATTATGATTAAAACATAAACTCCCAACCTGTCAGGCGACACATTCATTTCTAATCAAGCAACTTCAAACCGTATAGTTTCCTGGTTCCGTTTGAAAAGCTCAGTCGGTGTGTTAGGTGTAATTTTTCTGGTAGATAGAGTAGAAGCGTTATAACGTTGCCAGCTACTCAGCTGATTGTTTTAGAAAATTTAATTCAAGCAGCACAGGCATAGTAGTGACAGAAATAAATGGTTGATTTTGCGTTGAAAGTTTGCCAAATTATACACAGCCCGTGCTTTAATTTGCTTTATTAGGGAGAGCATTAGTCAGAACAGCCGTGGTTTAGGTCCTTGTGTATTGATTTAGTACCTCCTACCAAGTATAATAAATAGTAAGAATCTTAATTATGTTCTAAGCGTCAAAAAAGAAATAACTCAAAAAAAAAATCTTGGTTTTTAAGAGAGGGTAGATGCTGATTGCTGAGTCGCAACCTAACTGGTTTTTCTTAGTAACTTGTTAGGTCCATCCATCTATAATTTTGCATAGAATTTGTCTGGTTTGTAATCCTAGCAATTGCTGGCAGCATTGAAACTATATTGTTATTAGGTGGCAGCATTGAAACTATATTGTTATTAGGTAAGAATTATTTGGTTGTTAGATTAGCGGCTGACTGTTTAGGATTTTAATTCGACATGATTCTAGTCTTAGATTCGACATGATATCATAGTTTAATAAAGTTAAAGATGTTAATACAATCTAACACCTCCTGCATACCAACTTCGTGGGAAACTCTTTTTAACTCTGCTTGAATTGATTCATATACTAATCTCTACTAGGGTCCATAATCAGCAAGAGCTCCTTTGAAAAAAAATAAAATAAAATAAAATGAACTTTGCAAAAGTTACCTTTGTCCCAGGCCCTTTACAGCCATTACTGTGATCTCTAATTTTTTCTCTAGTTCGAAATTGTGTTATTAATTTATTGATTAGTAATCAATCAAATCATTGCATTGACTCGTGATGTTATCAAACCAATAATTTTAGTGATGTTAAGTGAATCTTGCTAATAAACTAGAAACTAGAATAGATTTTTGATATATATAAAATATAATCACTTTGCTTGTGTTAAGATGTTGGAAGTTCTAACTTGTTATGCGGCATCTAGCTGAGGGAGTTGGGGGGCATCTCTAGTAGTCTAGTTAATTTAATACAAAATAGACGTAAACGTTGTTCTTACTCAGTCAAGTTGCAGAATGGAAATTTGTCAGTAAGCCATTAGGCACTTGGGAGAAATTTTTGGGCACAAAATGATAGACCTGATAGGAAAGTGACTGCGATGCTGACATTAGAGGGGTAAATGGAAACTTTAGACCTAGCAACATTTATGAAAAGAGCTAGGCATTTAGAGTAATTTCTTAGATCAATATGAAATTAAATTATATTTTAAAACTTTGCAGTATTGATGCTGTTGCACAATGATTAGACATAAATGAGAAAATGCATATGCAACATGAAGGTCTTGTAACATGTAGATACTCCATGGCAGTTTCTTTGTGCAATAACTTGTTGATCATCTCAGGAAAAAAATGACCCAAAGTTGTTTGTCCAAAAAATGGGTCTTTTACAAATGAATCATAGTACAATCCACAATCCACCAGAGACTGAACTGCCTTGTACTACTTTGTCTTATACCTGGTAGTCCAAGTCAGTGTTTTCAAGTCATTTTTGCCTGGTTACTGATTTATTTATCAGCAGTGATAAGGAGAAAGATTTCTGCTACCACTAATCACTGCTTATGGAAAATACTAATGTAAATAACTGGAGGTTTGGCAAATCTAAGCTAGTTTAGATTTCCTTTTGTGCACCCTTACCTCACCATCCCCACATTTAAATCAAAACCCTCTAGAATATAAGCAGGATTAGATGATAATACATCATTGTTTAAGAGAAAGACCTTAGAAGCTTAGCTAACAAGTAGTCAAAAGCAAGTTGAGATTAATAATTAAGCGTTTACGGCCTTCCTTGGCACCTATGTTGTCTCGATTCACCATCGTGGTCCATGGCTGTGCTGCACCATCCTTTGTCATCGCACGACTCACCACCACAGTCCACAACTGCATTCTTTCATTGTCCCTCCAACTCCGCCAAGCCTAATCACTCCTCCGTCAATCTCACTCAGGTTTGTCTCTCTTCCTCTATTTTGTTTTAATTTCTTTATTTTTGTATAATTTGTCTAATTTAAATAGCATGATCGATGGATGATTTAGCGACTCCCATGCATAATTTTAGTTGCCACCAATTTTTGGTTTTTCGTCTATAACAAAGAGGAAAGACTCAACAAGCAAACAACTTTTCATGATTTTTTATATATTTCCTCCCATGTATAATTTCAGTTTAGATTTTCAGCTACTCATTGATTAATTAAATTTCAAAATAGATTAAATTTTCATAACGTGCTTTGTTACATCCACAAGTACCAAAAAAATCCCCCCGTGTTGTGCAGGAATTAAGAAAGATTTTTAATTTATAATATGGTAATTGCCGTGGAAATATTGCTATGAACTTTGTAGTATAATTCTATTACATTGAGGTTGGTATATTTTATTAAATTCTGTCTGTTATAAAGAAAGCAAGGTTGGACAAATTGACATGAAAGTCTTGACCAACAAGGTCTAATGAGATACCAGTAAATTCCCCCCGTGTAGTGTAAGAATTAGAAAGATTTTTAATTTATAATATGGTAACTGGCAGTGGAAATATTGCTATGAATTTTGTAGTATAATTCTATTAAATAAAGGTTGGGATATCTTATTAAATTTTATGTATTATAGAGAAAGCAAGGTTGGACAAATTGACATAAAAATCTTGGCCAACAAGGTCCAAAGGAACTTTGTAAATAGGAGGGGTAGGACGGGGTAAAAAAAATTTAACGGATTTCGAGTGTTTCCACTCATTCTCGAAAGAAAGGCTGTTTACTATTGCACGTCACCCTATTTCCATGTAAAATGAGGTCTCAAAGGTCGGTTTCAAAATAGGCCCACCATGAACATGGACAAAATATGGTCGTGGGCAAATCCGACTGGGCCATGCAATTTTCTGAGCGTCATTTGTAAATTTCATTTTGTTGTTGCCTACATCCCAAAAGTCTTTTGATGGTTTCCCAATAAAATAAACCCACAAAAGGACAAAATTTTTCCCCTTTCAAACTTTTGTCTAGTATACTCGAGATCATGAGGAATGGGATCCTACGATATGTTGACAGACTTCCGAGAAAATTTAGAAAATCGCCTAAATTGGTCAAAACCTAAAGTTATTTTTCTTGGATTTCTCGATGAATAATTTTTGGTTGCAACAATCTCAAACATCGATTTTGAGCAGGAGCCGAAGAGGCCTCGATGCTGGATGCGACTTTTGATCCGTCCCGAAAGTGTATGAAGCTGTTTTGGAGAACTTTTGATAGATCTTGAGCCTTTCAACTTGTTCTCGAAAGAAAGGCCATTTACTCGCTTTTTTCGTGTAAAATGAGGTCTTGACGGTTGATTTCGAAAGAAGCCTACCACGGATATGGATAGTGAACAGTCACGAACGAGAATCCGGTTCTATCGTGCAATGTTTTGAGTGTCATCTGTAACTTTCATTTCTTTTCCCGAGAGTTGTTGCCCACCTCCTGAAAGTCTTGTGATGGTTTCCCGACAAAAAGGACCCACAAAAAGACAAATATTTTCCCATCCTAAACTTTGATCCCATATGCTTGAGAACATAAGAAATGGGATCCCGAGATTTGTGGACAGACTCTCGAGAAAATTTAGAAAAATGCTCCAATTGAACGAACTGAAAATTTTTTTTCTTGGCCTTCTCTAAGCATAATTTTTGGCTGTCGAAACTACAAATGTCGACAGTGAGATTGAGCCGACGAGGACCCGGTGTCGGATGCGAATTTCGAGGGACACAAAAGTGTATAAAGCAGTTCTGAGAAGTCTTTGACGAATCCTGAGCATTTAACTCGTTCTTAAAAGAAAGACCATTACTATTCCACTTTGCCCCTTTTTGTGTAAAACAAGGTCTCGACGGTTAGTGTTGAAGGAGGCCCACAACATACGTGGATAGTGAACAATCATAGGCGAATCTGGCTCAGTCGCATAATTTTCTCCCAGATTGGCTACCCACATCCCGAAAGTTTTCTGATGGTTTCTCGATAAAACGGATCAACAAAAAGACAAAATCTTTTGCCTTTTAAACTTTGGTCCAATATGCCCTAGAACATGAGAAATGGGATCCCAAGAATTATAGACAGACTCCCAAGAAAATTTAGAAAATCGCTCTAAGTGGACAAAAGCTAAAATTCTTTTTCTCGGCTTCCTTCATGCGTAAGTTTTGGCCGTCGCAACCGCAAACGTCGACGTTGAGACAGAGCAAGGGAGGCCTCGATGGTGGATGCGGATTTTGAGCCGTTCCAAAAGTGTATTAATGGTTTCGAAAAACCTTTGACAGATCTCGAGCTTTTCAACTCGTTGCCAAAAGATTGGACAATTATTGTTGCGCTTGGCCCTTTTTTCCGTAGCACCTGGTTTCGATGCATGGTTTTGACTGAGGCCAACCACGTTGTTGACAGCGAAAGGTTGCAGACAAATGTGGCTTGACCTTGGCTCGATCTGAGCATTGCCCCAAACTTTGATTTCGTTTTCGGATTGTTGGGTTGTGCTTCTCGAGCTCCCTGCACTGCTTCTCGAGAAATGAATGGTCGAAGAAGACAAATCTTTGCGTGGTCCCAAACCTTTGATCCTGTATCCCGTAAAGTACGAGCGTGATCTCCACATATGTAGATTTATTCCCAAGGTTCAAGGATATACATTTATTTTCTTTTTCATATGTAAGGCACTGTTCAAACAGAAAATTTGCTATTGAATTTGGACCAAAACGATGCGGTTTGCATTTGTGCCTTTCATGCTACAGTGGACTTTCAACAGTCCCCGTTTCTTAAATCGCTGTTGCAGGTGAAGTGTGTTGAGAGGATGACAAATGGCAACGAAACGGCTATTCAACAAACAATAACTGCAAAAGAAATGGCGCACTTAAAACAAATAGTGTATACTGGCATGACCCTCTAATTAGACAAATTTTCTCTTTACTTTACACAAATTCATCTTTTTCTCTTTCAAAATTCTAACAATATACTCAAGAACAAATTAAACTCAAACACATTCAACAATCACTTAACTTACACACAATCAACCTAACAATCTAGTAATCTGAATACTCTTCAATATCTCAAAATAATCAATGTTTGAATAATAATGTCTAACAAAACAATAATGAAACTCTATATTTATACTAATCAAGACATATTGGAGTTTGAGTCAAATTAGGAAAGTCAAAATACTATTTGAGTCAAAATCCCTAAACTAACAATTTAGGTTTGAATCAAATTAGGAAAAGTCAAGATCCCTAATTTGAGTCAAAATCCCTAAACTGATAATTTCTCAAATTAAATAAAACCCTAATTAAATAAATACTAAAAGACTACATTAACTCTAATAATAAAATAGCCATGCTACATCAATTCTCCCCCGCTTAGAAAACTCGACTCCTGGCGAGTTGCTCAAGGTGGATGTTGCCAAAACACGATAAAACATCAAGTCTTGTCTTGCATAAACATAGGAATGTCATCGATCCAAGTCTGCACTTCACGATAGTCCAAAAACATAGACACTAACGATTGAATATAAAGCAATATTGCATTGATCGATGTCAATATTGGTGAAGAAGCAATCAACATCATAGGAGACGTCAGAATAGAGACAAGCATGCCTTGGTTTGAGTATTTATCCAACACAGTAGAGATTCCCAAGAAATCAATTTCAGTATTAGACTTGAAAATAACTTCTTGAAGTAGTTTTGGAGACTCAAAATTTTTTTCTTCATGAGATCATTCAACTTCAATCTTTAGTTTGGCGACTTCAACTTCAATTTTTGTTGTGGAGACTTCTTTTTTTGACAGATGGATGTTTTCAATTGGCTTCTCATCAACCACTGGCACAACTTCAATAGGATGCTCTCCAACCTTGCAATCTTCAACATGCATAGGCTCAATTTCACCTATAAGCTCCTCCTCAATAAGACTCTCTTCAATCTTGACTTTAACATTATTAGCTTGAATCTTAACCTCATGATCATCTTCACTTGGAACTTCATTATTCATAGCTACTTTCTCAACATCTTCTCTTGCACATAGAACTTTATCTTCTATAAGTTCACACTTGGTAGGTTGGACTTTCTCACTAGGATGTGGGGTAAAGATAGAAGAATGACTACTTTGGAAAGGTGATTGAGTGATAATAGGTAAGTTCTTACAAAGCTCATGGTATTGGCCAATTAATCTATCTAATTGATCCAAATCAATTTTCCAATCACAATACTCATGATTTTGAGATCGATAACTTACCACTGTTTGACGTTTAGGCATATATCTAGGCCTAAGATGCGAAGGTATAAAAGTATCAATTACCAAACGTTTCATCTCATCCCATGTTGGAAGTTCTCCCGTTCTTCCTACATGTTTACGCTTAACCATCCACCATTCAAAAGCAAAATCGCTCAGTTAGGTTGCACCACAAGCAACCATCATATCTTTTGGAAGATCTACATCATAAAAATATTGCTCCAAGCTATCAAACCAGTGAAGAATCCCTTTAACATGACAACAGAAGTAAGAAAAAATAATTTTCACATAAGGACGACAACGAATCCTATAGAAATATAAGTGTTTATTGAAAGCAATCTCATGTTTCTTATGTTCATAGTTACTTTGATAACCCCAATAAGTCATTATGATTAAACTGCAAAAGTTAGAGGTATGGAAGACTGCACAAAAATGGGTTGAACTGCAAATTCTGAGACATTAGAGGACTCCAGTAACTCTTCAAAGGTTCGGGGGTTGACTGACATTATCCTGGCAAACCTAAAATCTGATTTTTTTTTTTTTTTTGAGTTTTGAAGACTTTCTGTCAAGAATTAGTGATCGGCCAAGAAGGGAAAGTTGATGGGAAAGGGCCGATCTATCACCTGGTGGTGGAGGTGAGACCTCACTCGCTGGTCGGCAGTGATGAAGAGTAACGGCAGCGCAATATTTTTGGGCGTTTTGAAGGGTTTCCAGTGGGATTCTGATGACGGTGATGAAGGAAAGAATGATTGGGACGGCCCGATCTACAAGTTGATGTATTCGGTGACGGGCGATGCGTCAGTTGCTGGTGATAAACAGTAACTCCAGCGAAGAACAGTAGTGAACAGTGGCTGTATTTGGGGTTTATGGAATTTAACATGAATTTTGTGGAACGATGTTAGGCTCTGATACCAAATTGACGGGGAACCCGTACAAGAACAAATTAAAATCAAACACACTCAACAATCACTTAACTCACACACAATCAACCTAACAATCTAGTAATCTGATACTCTTCAATATCTCAAAATAATCAATGTTTGAATAATAATGTCTAACAAAACAATAATGAAACCCTATATTTATACTAATCAAGACATATTGGAGTTTGAGTCAAATTAGGAAAGTCAAAATCTTATTTGAGTCAAAATTCCTAAACTAACAATTTAGGTTTGAATCAAATTAGGAAAAGTCAAGATCCCTAATTTGAGTCAAAATCACTAAACTGATAATTTTTCAAATTAAATAAAACCCTAATTAAATAAATACTAAAAGACTATATTAACCCTAATAATAAAATAGCCATGCTACATCAATACTATTCAGAACTAACATCAAAAAAATAAATCAATTATAAAGATTACTCGGCACTATTGTATTATTGCTATCTCACTCGCTTCCTCATTTAGATTCAAGCAATAAATTACCACAAATTTAAATGACAAAGGGAAAATGCAAAATATAGTAAATTCTTTTAACATCCTCGGATTTGATTTTAACCAAAAAGGAAAAGAAAAATTGAAGATATTCCACATTTGAAAGTTTGATGGTAAGATATATAGTAATATCCAATTAATGATTAATATTGTAATTAAACAAATTAACACCACACTACTTCAATTCATAATGTTTTCCAACTATTAGTTAACTATGAGAATACCCAAGACAATAGGAAACGACAATGAAAGGTGGAGGCTGCAGCTCATTCAGTAGCACACCTGAATGGAGCCACATTGTGACGAGTGAGTCCAAATGTTATTTGCTTTTTTTTTTAAAAAAAAATTATTGCAGAAAACGTTTTCATAGTCCATTTTTATTTTTATTACATTCAAAGTTTTCTCCATTGATTCACTTTTTTGGCTCTGTCACCTAAACACATTATAATTCTTTAAAGAGAAATACTTATACGTACATAGAATATCACTTTATTTTGCTTATTTAGTGTACCCAATAAATTATAAATTTCCATGTGGTAGATACTAATCATTAATTTAAATCCATCTCATCATCAATTTAAAATTTGCTTTTTTTTTCGCTAAATTTTAGTTTCTCTTAAATTATCCCAGTCAACTTTCTAAAAAAAATCTATAATCTTGATAATGAGATCAAAATAAGAAAAAGAAAGATATTAGAGGGATTAAGAGATTTTTAATTATAAAATTTAATTAAAAAATTTATAGTCATATAACTTATTTCAACTTCAATGCTTTTATCTGTCTTAGACAATCCTTATAAAGTTGGCCACAATATTCTTAAGAGGTATTTTTTATCAGCTACTTCATCAATTCTCTATTCATAATATTTACATCTTATAGAGGAAAATAAGATTAATTTGTTCCAGAATCAAATTGAGAAATTAAAAAGTGTTATAATGTCTACAAGCAATGACAAGGTGATTATAGATGTAGCAACTGAAATTCTTTCAAAATCCCCTGTAAAATCTCTTATGCGATTCAGATGTGTTTGTAAATCATGGTATGCTTTAGTTAAAGGATCTAATTTGATCGCTAAGCATCTTGAGAATTACAATAAAGATCTTCTTGTTGATATCTATAGTTATTTAGGACCTAATACTTATGATCATGTTTTGTGTTTGTTCCATGATGAAAAACTTGTAGATTCATCACAAGATCTTGATTCTCCAATGCACCCAAGAAGTGAACCAATTATAGGCTATTGTGATGGCTTTTTTTGCATATACAATTACATAGACGGAAGGGGAATAAAAGCTACTGATTATTGTGGTCTAGCATTATGGAATCCGGCAATGAAAGAATGCCCAATCTTTCGAGGATTTGGTCCTACTTATTGTTGCAATAAGTCTTCTAGTAGTCCTTATGTTGGATTGGGATTTGATCAAACAAATGTGGATTTTTAAGTGGTTTTTCTCCAGGAATTTTTAAACGATGAAGACGAAAGAAAACATACATATGTTGCAGTTTATAGCTTGAGCACTAATTGTAGGAGAAAGATATTAAAGGGGTTAAGACAGTTTTTTTACAAAATTGAATGGGATTTTTTAAGAGAAACTAAAATTTAGGAAGGGATTTTTTTAGAAAGTTGAGGGAGATAATTTAAGAGAAACTAAAATTTAGCAAAAAAAAAAGAATTTTAAATTGATGTTGAGTTGACACCCGATGATAATTTATAATTTGTCGAGTACACTACATATGCAAATTGAGTTGGTATGTCAGTTGCGTGTAAATATTTCTAAAGAAATTTTACAAATAAAGAAGGGAAGTTTTCGTGTACCTAGGGACGTTCATGATATCCGATACCCGAACGGACCCGCCCAATCCATCATGCTACAGTCGGGTTGACTCGGGTGTTAAGGCTAAATCGGGTGGGTTCCAGTGGCAAAGAAGAATACGCGAGATGATCAAACCGAAGGTGGGGTAATGTTTTAAATATGGGCTAATCACACAGTCAGCCCCTTGGTTTTGGCTTAATTTCGTCCATATTCACTGTTTGCCACTTTTCATTACCGCATACCCCTGACTTTTTTGAAATTCATCATGGAGACCCATTCTGTCACTTTTGCTGTTAGATGACATCACTATTCCATCCAAAATCGTTACAATCACTAAAATACCCTCTAAACAAATTTCTAAAAAGTTAACTAATGAAACTAGTGTGATTCAAACCCATTTCTCCAGGAAGGTAGTATAACTTTCTTACCACCACACCAACTGATTAAGGTTTTTCAACATACCATACTTTATTATTTATTGTAATACTATTTTAAGGAATCAATTATTGTATTTAGTTGCTCAAAGAATGTGCTAATTTTATTTAATTAAAATTTTTTGAATATATTCAAATATATAAAAAATACTTATTTTATTTTTCATAATATTCATTTTTCGTATATCAAGGCATTTCTAATATACAATTAAATTTCAAATAATTGAAAAACACCCAATAAAATATCCACAAATATATTTAAAAATTCACAAAATACTCAACAAAATATCTAAAAATTATAATTTTTAAATTTTTGATACAATAAAATTACAAAACCGTTAAAAAATGCCAACAAAAGTACAAAAATTAAACTGATTATTTTTGTTTAATTTTTTAATCTAAATTTTTTAATTTAGTTTTGTTTAATTTCTATTTTAATCTAAATTTATTAATTTATTTTCGTTTGATGTTTATTTTAATATATTTTTATTTTTATTTAGTAATTTTTATTAATAAATTTATTAATTTATTTTAATAAATTAATTAAAATTTATTATTAATTTTAATCAATTATAAATTAGATAAGAGGAGCTATAGATTTATTAATTTTTATTTTAATCTATTTTAATTTATTAATTCTTATTAATAGATTTATTAATTTATTTTAATAAATTAATTAAAATTTATAATTAATTTTAATCAATTGTAAATTAAATAAGAAAAACTATAGATTTATTAATTTATTTTATTAATTTTTATTTTAATCTATTTTAATTTATTAATTCTTATTAATAAATTTATTAATTTATTTTAATAAATTAATTAAAATTTATAATTAATTTTAATAAGTTATAAATTAAATAAGAGGAATTATAGATTTATTAATTTATTTTATTAATTTTTATTTTAATCTATTTTATTTTATTAATTCATATTAATAAATTATAAATTTATTATAATGTATAAATATACAATTAATTTGAATCAATTATAGCTTACTTGTTGTTAACTCTATGCATGAATATGTTGTAGCTTGGTGGTGAGTATGTCATGTAGAAGGTAGGAGGTCCTGTGTTTAAGCGCCAAAAAATGTCAACAAGTTAAAATTTAGCTTATTTCATAGCATAATCTAGCATAATTATAGCTTAAATATATTTGTTAACAAAAATATCTTTCTGACGAAGGGGTCAGAAAATCTGACGAAAGGATCTCCACGATGAATTTAGAAAAAGTTAAATATATTTGTTAACAAAAATATATTCTTGTAACAAAAATATCTTGTAGTTTGGTGTTATAATTACAAGTACTTAACAGAAAATCTGATGAAAAAGTCAGGGGTAGCTGGTGCTGAAAAGTAGCAAACAGTACTTAACGAAAAATCTGACGAAAGGGTCTCTATGATGAATTTTAAAAAAGTCAGGAGTAGCCGGTGATGAAAAGTGATAAACAGTGAATATAGACGAAATTAAGTCAAAACTAAGATGGTGTTTGTGTGATTAGCCCTTTTAAATATCCGAAAAATACCGACCCGAATATTTAAACATGAAATTTTAAATCTTTTATGTATACGTGAGCGTGTTACACAATAGCAAACCCACAACCTACATAAGACAACTTCTAAAAGCAAACCGTAATGTTCTCTTTCCTCCCTCACATCTTTTAGCCCAGCCGCCTGCCACTCTTTGCTTTAATCTTCTCTTCACTCTCAATCTTTGAACATACTAACTATTAACAGCCACCCTCCAAAGCTTGCAACCAAGCCTCGCTTTGCAATCTCGCTGCCGATCAGCCACCCTCTATTCTAGGTTGTTTGTTTTAACTATTTAAATTTGAATCTAAATAGTAAATCTAAATAAATTTAAGTGATTTAAAAAAATTTACTTATTTGTTTTAATGTTTAATCATTTACTTTCAGTCATATTTGTCTGAATCTAAAAAGTAAAAAATTATCACTTTTTATTCACTTAAAACATCAAAATATATAAAATGTCATTAATACCCCTCCATTTATTATGAAATCAAATCCGATTTGTGAATTCTAACCCTAGCCACCACTTTATCTCCATCGCCTTTGGTAGCCATCAACTTGTACTGCTCCGCCTCCAGCCCCCTCACGGCCTACATATAATTGGTTGAAAACCATGTCTTACGGAGGATCAAATTTTTATGATGGATGTGCCATGGCTATCTCGTGGTAACCAACTGAAAATTAAAATCTGGTGGCAGCAACATCATTGGTAGTTGGTGGCGATCTTGTGAAGCTATGATGGATCAGAGATGGGTCACTGGCTGGCTAAAAATGGCAATTGATGATGGGGATGAGATTAATGGAAATCATTGAAGAAATGAAGAGGATCGGAGGATAAGAGGTTATCAAAAGCTGGCAGATTTGTTCCTCAGTGAAGAAATGGCTAGACAAAGAAGAAAGAACATAGAGGAGGTGATGATCTATGAGGGACGGTTTTGAGGACTAGAGTCTAGACTGGACTGCAAAATTGGGGTGTAAGGACTAGGCCGACTCTATATACAATGTTGGGTACAGTATAGAATTGGACTTTACTAATTGATGATAATTTTTTAAATAAATTAAGTTTTAAAATACAAATTAATTTAATTTTGTTCAAGTTTAATTTGAATCAAATTTAATTTAACATTTGTTGACCCAGGTATGGCAACCCAAGAGGGGGGGGGGGGGGGGGGGGGGGGGGGGGGGGGTGTGGGGGGGGTGGGGGGGGGGGGGGGGGGGGGGGGGGGGGGGGGGGGGAGGGGGAGGGGGGGTGAATTGGGTTTTTATTTATAAAAACTGATTTAGAAAACTTTTCATGAAAGATCAAAATTATTTAACTCTTTCTTTGAGAATAAAGGTGAAGAAGATGAAAATAGAATGCAATCAAGATGCAATCAAAAGAATAATAATGATGAACAATCACAAGTGCAAGTAAATGTAAAGAGGAAGGGATAGAGAGAGTG
>SNVD02011628.1:0-57957 GCA_013180625.2 Boswellia sacra
TTCTCCACCATAAATGGTAAAGTCATCTTCCTAGGATTTTGGCTTAGGCTCCCTATCAATAGGGGATTAGGAGCCTTCAGACACTCTCTTTATCATGGTTGAAGCCCTAATGTCCAAGTCTCATAACAATAATGCACAACCTTACATTGATAGCACATAGGCATTGTGCAACATCATGCTTAATATCGTCCAAGAAGCATGGAGGCAATGTGCAACATCATGCCAATTGCATGCAATAAATGTGCATGAAGCATGTAGGCACTGTGCAGCATCGTGCATGTTTGTCACTACTTGGATTCTAATGGTTCATCCTCCTATGCATATGGTAGACCAGAGGTTCTAGGTGATCCTAGGGATTATTGCTAAGTTTTTCTTTAAGGGCTTCGATCTGTGTTTAATGGCCAAGGGTCTCTTTGAGCGAGAGGTACCTTCGAGTGGAAGGTCGTCCTCTTTTTAGTACATGTTGAAGGTGGTGATCATCAATGATATAAGTCTCCTAGGCTTGAATGGAACACGAGAAACCTTATATCAAAGCCACCAGTCAAATAAGTAAGGGTAATTTGTGCAAATGTGCAAGTGCATGAGGATAACACACAGTGACCCAGAACAGAAGAATATCAGTAATCCCAATCGGCATCAACTTCTTTAAGTTCCCATTGGAGTCCCCACTATGAGCGAGGCTTCCATCTTACTCCAAGCGTTTTGCGACCTCAGCACTGGGTTTCTCATAAGCTCCTTTCGAATGCTTATAAGGCTATACGGGTCAGGTCACAGAGACAAGACCTAGAGAAAAAGTCAGAGTCACCACTAGGCAAATAACCATCAAAAAAGTTTTAGATGACGACAGTCGATCCTTACGCTTCTAGACCTAATAACCCATCATCCCTTCTGAGATAGGTTTGGGAAGTTAGGTACAGGTTACACTACCTCAAACGTTAATCCAACTTTCGCTTTAGGTTTACTAAGTTCTAAATTCTAGGTCACTAATGTTACCTCTCTGGATACTAAGTTTTATTATGCACACAATCACTTTTATCATTTTATTACATATGAGGTGTCAATAGTTTATATACATATGTAGAAAGAAGGTGGAGAATTGAATACATTTTCGTCAAACATGGGGGAAAGGATTGAGGATTACAAAAATTTCACATAATAATTTTAGTAATAAAACTATATCATCACAAAGCACAAGAGTCTCAAGCCATCCTTTCATCATCCAATAAAGTTATTGGTAAGCATAATTTAATAAACTAAATTTCCACTAAATTAAGCATGGCACTAATCATTAACTAGCCTATAACATGCATAATCGATGACTAACTATCACATAATTGACCACTAATTATTACACAATTGGTCACTAATTGACCACTAGTCTGGCATAATTAACAATTACTTAACTATATAATTAACTATGAATCATGCATAATTAGACTACTAATTAGCCAATATTATTTCTAAACTAAACATAGCAATCATCTACTAATTAACTACTACTGATCCTAAAAATAGCATAAGTTACTTTTAAACTAAACATGGCATAATTATCTTCTAATTATACCTATGCTAATCATAGCAATTTACTAAAAATAAACAAAAATTAAATATTAGAAAAGGCCCTCGAACCCTCCCCAACTCTTTTCACTATCAGAGGTAGAATATTGACTGAAAAAATCACCAAAAGACTATTTCTCAAACTATTTTCACCAAGAGTGCTCCGCTTCTCGAACTTAGGGCCAAGTGCCCTTATAAAATCCCTCCAATGTAGGACTGTAGCTTATGGGCACATGCTTGTAGTCGAGAGGTGTGCGCCTCTTACAAGAGGACTCATTAGGGTTTCCAAAACCCTTTTAAAGGTGAACCCTAGAGAAACGCACCTATATCATTACAGGTGTCATCCTTCTTTAAAGGCGTATAATGTTACAAGCATCATTTTCTACTAGAGGCATGCGTGCTCCGCCGCTAGCTACCTACAAGCGCCAACCCTATTTCTAAGTTTCTTTTTTCTTTTTTTTCCATTTTTCACTGTTTGGGTTAAAGCCCCCTTTCAACCCCGCGGTGACCTTACCACGAAGGTCGATCTACATGTGCATTAGGTAGACATGATTCCTAGGGTTCCAACCTTTCCATACCGATTTCAAACCTGTCCTAAGCCTACTTGGCTTTTCTACACCATTGTTGGTTTTATTTCTGTAGTTGAGAGAAATCCTTTGATTAACATCTCTTATTATCATCATCGAGCCTAGAAAACCATAAGCGAAATTTTGGTGCTTACAGGCTTCATGGTTCAGCTATTCCAACATACACAACCTATTTTGCTTTCACAAACTCAACGGTTCTCTTACACCCAGTTAGTCATGTGTCTTTATCAAAGTGATACCTCAATCCTTTCTTGCTTGTCTACCCTTTAATTTTAGGAAAGATAGGCAGTCTTATGAAGCTCTTGCCAAGACTAGTCCTACGTATTTACCCCTAACTCTTCATGATGCTAGCAACCACTGGCTTTATCTTATCAATCATCAAAACTTGGTATCCTCCCACATATGGAATTTCCCCTTCTTTTGTATTCAGGTTACTACTATAGGTAAAGTGTTAATCCTATCTCTTGT
Organism: Boswellia sacra; assembly: GCA_013180625.2. Classification (NCBI taxonomy): domain Eukaryota; kingdom Viridiplantae; phylum Streptophyta; class Magnoliopsida; order Sapindales; family Burseraceae; genus Boswellia; species Boswellia sacra. The sequence continues at coordinate 2,613 of SNVD02011628.1, forward strand.
AAAGTTTAGCGGTGTTGCCACTCAAAATCGAAAGCAAAGCAAACGTGGTGGATGTCTCAAAGTTTAGAGGTGTAGCCATTCAAAACTAAAACAAACATGGTGACGAAAAGGAGTTGATGCTCTCAATTAAAACCGTATGACTATGAGTGAGTTAACGTTATAATTTCCTTATCATACCTTGACCCAAGCCTAACATTACAAGCTTGATAAAGCCCTAATGATCCTTGATATTGTGATCAGCGTACATTAGTAGAGAGTAGTTTGAAAAGCAGGCTTATGGTAGTCCTTCTATCATTAGAGATTGATCACTAATTTCTATTTGCATAAAGCTATTCGAGTCTTAACAAGTGAAGTATGATTGGCTATACACACACATGAAGAACCTTGAATAAAACAATTCTGGCATTAGAATCAAAATTGTGAATAATCACGATGTCAATGTATTACCTTTGAGCTATTGAATTTGAGATATATCCCATTATTGGTATCAAAGAAGGCAACCTTGTCACCAACAGTGAAGAAACAAGATATATGGAAGAAGTTAGTTATTTCGTCCAACATGGATGTCTACAAAAAAAGGAGGAATAATGCCTTTAAAGCTAGATGAAGAAATTCCCCAAGACAGTATTAAATTCTTCATATAGGGGGCAAAGAATTGCCCATTCATCTTAAGAAGTAAAAAGAAGCAAGGGGGCAAAGAATTGCCCATTCATATTGAGAAAAGAAAAGAATAAAGGGGGCAAAGAATTGCCCCAACCATCTTAAAAGCCATAGCAGATAGAATTATCTCAAACATCTCGGAGGAAGTATAAGAAATAGTGCTTTAAATAGGCAGACTTACTATTTGCTAGAAGATTGTTTTGAGCATTTGAAAATTCATTGCACGAGTTTCAGTACCAAAAGTATCTCCTTGCTCATCGCTAAGTCATCCTCAGTATCCTTTCATAAGAAGAAGTAGCTGGCCTAGAGTCAGTCCACACCCTCATTAATCGCGTAGCCCAAGAGGCATACATAGTTTGCTTCAGCATAGAGCATTCATACATGAATCATATATCCTTTTCTTGTAGGAAACATGATCCAAAATGAAGCATAGTCCAAAAGTGACCGAGTTTTGTAGAATCACAATGTCGTATGAAATATTGGGGGTAACTACAAAGGAAATGTGCTCAACACCTAGAGGAATAGCAGTAGCTACATGCTGTGAAAGTCAGTCTCAATGAGACCCAATTGAAGTGGCATGATGTGCAAGTTATACTCAATAAGACCTTATCAAAGCAGCATAATGTGCAAGTCAGTCTTGATGAGACTCAATGAAAGTGGCACGATGTGCAAGTTGGTCTCGATGAGACCCAATGGAAGCAACACGATGTGCAAGTCAGCCTTGATAAGACCTAATCGAAGCAACACGTTATGCAAGTCAGTCTTGATAAGACCCAATCGAAGTAGCATGATGTGCAAGTCAATCTCGATAAGACCCAATCGAAGTAGCATGATGTGCAAGTCAATCTTGATAATACCCAATTGAAACAGCACGATATGTAAGCTACCTAGATGAGACTCTTCAGTTAGCACGATGTGTCAGTCGCTCAGATGAAACTCCTCAATTTAGCATGATGTGCAAACCGTTTAATCAGGCTCCTCAGTTAGCACAATGTGCAAAAACTACCTGGATTAGGGTTCTCAAATAAAATAATGTGCAAACTGTCTAGATTAGGCTCTTTAGTTAGCACAATGTGCAAGCCGCCTAGATAAAACTCCTTAATTTAGCATGATGTGCAAACTACCTAGATCAAGCTCCTCTGTTAACACAATATGCAAAAATCGCCTAGATTAGGCTGCTTAGTCAACACAATGTGCAAGCCAACTAGATTAGGCTCCTCAATTTAGCATGATGTGAAAGTCACCTAGATAAGGCAATTCAATCTCGATGAGACCCAATCAAAGCAGCACAATGTGCAAGTCAATCTCAATGAGAACCAATCAAAGTAGCATGATGTGCAAGCCGCCTAGAGTAGGCTCATCAGTTTAGCACAATGTTCAAGTCATCTGGATAAGAAAATTTAGTCTCGATGAGACCTAATTGAAGCAACATGAAGTGCAAGTCAGTCTCGATGAGACCTAATTGAAGCAACATGAAGTGCAAGTCAGTCTCGATGAGACCCAATCAAAGCAGCACGATGTGCAAGCCGTCTGGATTAGACTCCTTAGTTTAGCATGACGTACAAGCTGTATGGATTAGGTAGCTCAGTCTAGGTGAGACTCCTCTCAACCAGCACGATGTGCAAAGGCAACTTCATTTCAATGAGAGTTCTCTCAAGCGGCATGATGTGCAAAGTCAGCTCTATCTCAATGAGACTTCTCTTAAGCGGCACGATGTGCAAAAGCAACTCTATCTCGATAAGACTCAATAATCACCTAAAGCAGCATGATGTGTTAGAAACCTGGATCAAGCAACTCAAGTAGTGCCATGTACAAGATGCCTAAAATGAACAATATTATGATAAGGATCACCATAAGAATGAGAACTACCACAGTTGAAGACAATTGGAGAGAACTATTGTTTTAAAGAAAGAAGTTCAAGTATGATGTTCACATTGAAGAAAACATATCCCTTGAAGAAGGCATCCACTTTAAAAAAAGAATGTCCCCTTGAAGAAGACATCTACCTTAAAGAAAGAATTCGAAGTCCATCTTAAAGAAGGGATCTTGGAAAGGAAATTTGAAGTTCAGCTAAAAAAAAAAAAAGAAATCTACCTTAAAGAAGAAAGTTCACCTCAAAGAAAGGATTTGAAGAAGAAGAATTTAGAAAGCAATTTGAGCCACATCATAACCAGACCCATATGAAATAATTATTGTAGAGACTAGAAAGAAGCTCCGTTGGAAGACAACATCGAATAAAGTAAAATCTAGAACTTATTTGAATTTACCATCATGAATTGTTTGACATTTTGCAGGAACTTGCAAGAATGATGAAGAGATCTCCAGTAAATCCAAGAATCAACAAAACCTAATAAGAATTCCCCAACGAAGGTTCATACAAATGCAATCAAGAACAAAGAATGCTCAAGCATAACGAATGAAGAATTTTCCCCAACAGACAAGAAGAAATCAAGAAAAAGAAGAATACTTAGAAGAGGGGCATGAAACCCAATTAATACAAAGTTTGAAGAGATCAAAGAAGGATGAAGAGTACTCAACCGAAGGCATAAAGAATGAAAAGGTCTAAAGACCATGAAGCAATGCATGATAGGCATTTTCCCGGTGGACATGCATTAGAAGAAAACCCTAGGAAGTAGGCACACTAAAGAGTGTTGAAAACCTTAGGAAATAGGTACACTTAAGAGTGTTTGAAGCCTTCAGAATAGGCGCACTAAAGAGTGTTAACAAACCCTAGGAAGTAGAAACCCTAGGAAGTAGGTACACTGAAGATTGTTAGAAACCCTAAGAGGTAGGTACACTGAAGAGTGTTTTATCTTAACATCGAAAGGATGCGCTTCATGCATTAGAAGGATACATTTGTCTGCACTAGAAGAGTGCACATTGTGCATCACAAGGATGCATCTATCCGCATTGGTAGAGTGCATTGCATTGATTAAAAGGAGGCACATCAGCCTTTGAAAGGGCATATTACCCCTTGAGTGGGCACATTAGCCCTTTAATGGGCACGTTAGCCTTGTGAATGGGCACATCAGCCCTCGAATTGGCACTTCGGCCCTCGAGTGGGCACGTCAACCCTTGAGTTGGTACATTAACCCTTGACTGGGCACACCTTTTTGGAGGAATGGAAGAGGAAAGAAGATTATGCGAAGTCTTATAGAATAAAGATGAAGGCGAAGATGTCAAGATGAGAAGAGAAATGACAAAGCAAGAGTAATTTGTCAATTTTTGTGTCTCACCAACTTCTCCAAAGTAGGGGGCAAGCTATAGACACTTGATTTTTGAGGATCAATGATGAAATGAAGATGAATGTTAAGTAAGGAAAATTATCAAAATGCCCTTCAAAGTTGAAGAGGAAAGGGATGAGAAGAAATTGATGAAGGGTCTCAAAAACTGATGTGCAAATTCAAAAAATCACAGAAATTAATCCAAAAGGTTTCTATTGATGAGACATATATCGTTGTGAAGCTAAGGATGTATAGTTTTTGTAGAAATTTATGAAACACAAATCGGAGTTGAATTCAAAAAGTTATGTACGATCAAACAGATAAAGGTTGGAAGGGACTACACTACAAAATTGCAAATTATAAAGGTTCGAAGTGTAAACAACCGCCCAGTTGTTGTCCATGTATAATTGGTAAATTTTGTTTAGAACCTTCCATATTTGATTTTTTATTCCTTTTTTACTTGCTCCCTTCAACTATATAAACCCCCTTCTTCCTAACTTTTCAAGACACATCAAATTCATCTCTTCTTTCTCGTGAAGACGCACTTGAGAATTCAAGGAGTCTTTTCTAGTTTAAAATTTTCGGGCGTTTTATATTGCTTTAAGCCTAGAAAGAGTACATTCTAAGTAGAATTAGCATGTTTATGATTTATTTTGATGCTTAGAAGCATGTTTAGGATTTTATAGAATTGTATAATCCTTTATTTGTTTTGCAAGGTGAAAATACGTGTCAAGGTAAGTCTACTTTCCTTTCTTTATTTAGAATCATGTTAGGAGTTTATTTTTTCTTTGCGAATGCTTAAAATCATTCTTAGGAGTACATGATTAGAATCATGCTAGGAAGATTTACAATTGCTTTGAAGCATGCTAGGATATAGCATATAATAGGTTAAAATTACCATATTTACCCTTGATTACTCGAATTGGGTTAGAATAGCCAGGTTTGATCATGATTGATACGATTAGGTTAGAAATGCCATGATTTATCATAATCACTATGAAGAGGCTAGAATTGCCATGCTTAGATAGAAATACCATGATAGAATTATCAAATCTAGGTCAAAGTGCCATGATTCTATATGATGGCTTTGTATTTTGATTAATTGATATAAATGAATGTATGGATATACTAAGATTAGAAACATGATTAGGACGATGCTATGAATTGATAGTGGACTAACATTGTTGGTGAGAGACCATTAATTATAATGAATGAATGCATAAGTATATGCTTGAGGAGACTTAATAGACATTGAATAGACTCGCACACGGTGGTGAGAAATTCATTATCTATTGAGTGTCAAATTGATTATTTATATTTGATATTTGAATGTACGATTTATGTGAATGAATGAATGAATATATGAAGTGTTAGAAATAGAATTTATTGTTGAAGAACAATCAATGTAATCCTCTTCTCCTTCCCTCATGTTTGATGGAAATGTAATCCATTATCTTCCCTCTTTCTTTGTATGAATTTACAATTGCCATTGGTTGAATAATCACCTCACATGCTTAAGAAAGATTAAAAATTGAAATGTGTGTAAAATGAACAACTTAGGTGGACTATATAACAACATAAACTATTTTTATTTAGTATATCCTAGTGGAGGTCGGATTGCCACCATTCATTCCCAATTGAATAATTGGGTGGCGACTTTATTTCTCCAGACTTGCCTATTGCTCATTTGTGATCCCTTAAGTCTCGAAAGAGGCTTTGACACAGTGTCGTGGTTGCAAACGCTCTGACAAGATGAAAGCCCTATTCACAAAGACACACTTAAGAATTCAAGGATTCTTTTCTAGTTAAATATTTTTTAGGTGTTCTCATTCTCTAAACCTGAAAAGGGTACTTCGTGAGAGCAGTTCTCTCTTCTTCCTCCCCTTTTCTTATTTATTTTTCTTGCTTTAGAATAAGCTTGTTTAGGTTTGTTTACGCTTAGAATAAGCATGTTTAGGTTTTATTTTGATACTTAGAAGCATGTTTAAGGGTTTTATGAATTGTTTAACGCTTTATTTGTCTTGCAAGATAGAAATGCTTGTCATGGTAAGTCATCTTTTCCTCCTTTATCTAGAATCATAACTAGGAGTTTATTTTCTTTGTGAATGCTTAAAATTGCGCTTAAAAGCACATGATTAAAATCATTATAGGAATTGAACTTATGATTGTTTTGAAGCATGCTAGGAAATAGCATGGAATAGGCAAAAATTGCTGTAATTGATTGAATTGCCATACTAATTACTTGAACTGGGCTAGAATAGCATGTTTGATCTTGATTGATGTAACTAGGCTAGAAATACCATGTTTAGGCTAAAATATGCCATGATTACCATGATAACCATGATCATGCTAGAAATGCCATATCTATGAAAGAATTGCCATATTTAGAATCTCCATTATCAATCGAATTATGCTAAAATAGCAATAGGTAGAATTACCGTGATCCAATTATCAAATTAGGTAAAAGTGCCATGATTCTAGTTTATGACTTTTTTTATGGTTTTAATTAATTTTGTTTTTAATTAATTGCCATGTTTAGAAATATGAATCATTAATTGTATAACGACATGAAGTGGTGGTAGACTCGCATTGATGGTGAGGGACCATCACTTAGAATTGAATGCTTAATATGCATGAATATGCTTCCCATTATTGAAGGCTTGATTTATAAGGATGTTATCTTGGAAGTACTAGAAGTAGATTTACTTTACTTGTTGAATAACAATGATGTAAACAAGGAAATATAACTCTTTTCTCCTCACCTCTTTCTGTGTATGAATATATAATTGTTTTGGTTGAAGTTACCTTATATGCTTTAAAGAAGATAAAATTGGAAATGTGTATAAAATGAACCACTTAAGCTAACTGTATAACAACTTAAGCTATTTTTATTTGGTATATCCTAGTGGAGATCGGATTTAGCTCCAGATGAGGTGAATGGCTCGTACCTAACTTCTCAAACCCATCTCTAAAGGATAAGGGTAGTTTAGATCCTAAAGCGAGGGATCAGATTGCCCCATTCATTCCGAATTGAATAATTGGGTGATGACTCCATTCTCTAGACGTTCCTATGGCTTGCTTGTGTTTCCTTGAGTTTCCAAATAGGCTTTAACACAGTGTCGTGGTTGCAAATGCTTTGGCGGGATCAAAGCCCCGTTCTCACACTCTCATTCTATCTCCAAACATCTTATGGCCTCTTCTGAGCCATCCACTTCTTCATGAAGGGGTTCTCCTTTTTCACCTTTATTCCTTCAACTGGGCAGCCTTGCTTAGCTTCCTTTCTCAACATCCGCTCCCTTTTGAAGGTGCTCAACATTCTAGCCTTCTCTTCTTTTATTCCACATGAGCAATGTCTTAGTCATCTAAATCCATTTCTCTTTGAAGGCACTCAAAGTCCTAGCCTTCCTTTTTTTCTTCTTTTCTTTGGTTCTCTTCTTCGTCTTCCCTAAAGGATCGCAAAATTTATTCCTCAATAACTTTATAATTCATCATGTTCAATTCATCATGTTCACCTGTAGAGGTGGCACGTTTTTATAATTTGGCAATGGGTTGTTATGGGTGTTGGGTTGCTACGTACCAGGGTCTGACATTGATCGTTGTCAATTGGATCTTGCATCTCGTGTCAAAGACAGGTACAGCTAGGGATGGCAAAATCCAGGTGCGGGTGCGGGTTTGGCATTTCCGCATCCGCACCGGACATAAAAATTCCCCTCCAATCCCTATAAAATCCCCAGATTTTTCTGGGTTTTTTCGGGTGAGGGTATTTGCGGGTTTTGAAACTGTGCATACCGCACTCGCACCGCACCTGAAAAAAACCTCAGATTTTCCCGGATTTTTCCCACTTTTTTCTTAATTTTTTTAATTCTTTGAAATAAATCAAATAAAATAAGATGCTTAATATGGTATAAAGATGTGCTTCGTAGATGTATGTGGTTTGGTGGTTAATAATTAAAATTCAATTTTTAAGTCATGGATTGTATATACATTCTTTTTATAAATGGCTTGAGTTATGTGGGTGCGAGCTGGGTGCGAGGTTTATTGTCAATACCACACCTGCACCGCACCCGGACTAATTTTTTTTAAAAATCCCCGCACCCGAATTTTCTCCCGCCAAAATCTAGGTTTTTTTCACCCGGATTGTCCAGGGAAAATCTGGGTACCCGGACCATGTAGGAAAAATTGTCATCCCTAGGTACAGCTGTCAGTAAGGTGGCCAGTGGTTTGGTAGAAGTGGTAGTATTCGTTGAACTTATAATTACATAGAAAGGGCTCCTGCTGATCCTTCTTTGGCAATGGTAGCAGCTTAGAACATGCACGTAGCTTCTCGAAAACCTTGGACAATGATTGCCTTAAGTTGCTAAACTTCCTTTGCCGTCAAACTGCATTTACCTTAACACTTTTAGGGGCTGACTTTCCTCCTCCTCCACTTTCTCCTTGGTGTGAATTCCTCCCTGGAAAATTCTTCTTTTACCTAGCCTCTACATCCTTAATTTGGATGCCCGAATCATACAGGTCCTCGAATGTCCTCAACAAAAATCTTCTCAAACGGTCTCAAGTAGGAGCAAGAGCCCCCTTCACTACTATCCTCAGTTGGTCTTTTTCTAAAGGCCTTGAAACCATATGTGTAGCCTTTCCTTTCCAGTAGACTAGATACTTTGAAAATGTCTTGCCTTGTTTCTCACAGGTTGTCTCCAGGTCCTGCAATGTCACTCCTAGCTAGGTGTTGTAGGAATACTAATCTACAAATTTCTCAAATAGCTCAGTCCAATCTACTCTTACCTTGTCCTCCTACTCAAGGTACCATTATAGTGCTCTTCCCTCCAGCGAATGAATGATGAACTTCAAAGTTAGTTCCCTTAATAGGCTTGTCAGCGCTCTTCCCTCCAGCGAATGAATGACGAACTTCAAAGTCAATTCCCTTAATAAGCCTATCATGCCCATCACAGCGATATAATGTCAGAGGTGAGACTTAAAATTCCTATCCTCTGTAAATTTCGCCAAGTTTGGCATCTTGAACTTCAAAGGAAACCCTTCAATCTGCATGTCTGAAAGGTCTTCTATTCTCTCTAAGCCTTTTTTCTTCATCATTCCTTAAAGTGTTCTGGGTCTTTCCTTATGGCTTCTATCTATTTGGCCTCTTTGGCCTTGAGATACTCCTTCTTGTCATGGAATCCCTTCTCATGGTTTTGTTTCCTTAATCTCCATAATTATTGTTGTCTAGGTTTTTTGTCATTTGACCTAGATCGTGGATCTCTACTTAATCCTTCTTGATTGACTCCCGTAATTGACCCCTTACTCGATGGCATCCATGTCTGTCCTTATTTTATCTAGTAGCTATTAGCTTCATCATTTCTACCACATGTTGCCTTATGGCATCCATGTCTGTCCTTATTTTATCTATGCCACTGGAAGTTGTTCTATCATTCTTGTGATTTTCTCTTCTTCTGATTCGACTGTGCCTTCCTCTACCTCCATGGTTTCAATTATATGCAAATGGTCTTGTTACCTGACCCAAGCTATGATGACTACAAAGAAAGGGGTTAGCATGATGCATGGATGCGTGTATGCATGAATGCATGCTCATAGATAACACAGTTTATAATACAATCAACCTTCCAACCTTATACCTCCACACATTGGTGAAGTCATTTCCCTAGGATTTTTGGCTTTGGCTCCCCATCAGCGGGGGATAAGGAGCCGACTCTCTTAAGACTCGATCCTTTCTTGTGAGCCCACAGGATTTCTAGGATTCTATACTTAACTACTGTCTGATTGTTTAGAAATCACAATCGTAATCCCATGATATGTGCATGCCAATTTCTAAATGCATACATCATACAACCATGTTAGTTAATTACAAAACAATCCAACAATGGTTACTTATGGTCTCAAGGTGTGCGAACCCCTTCCAAATGGTTGTAACTTCATGTAACCAGAATTGATACCGCAACTGCTATGACAATGGTTCGATATTAACTGCTTATCATATAGTTAATAAGGAAACATAATTAGAATTTCATGGTATCTATGTGTTTGGTTACAGAACACTTTCACCCCTTTACAAGGGATTTGTAGTTTTTCATATGTCTCAAAGGATTCATGCAAACGATCAAAGGTTTTAGGTTCTCCTAGGAGATAGTTACTAAAATTTTCTAGCAAGGGCTTTGGTCTTGTGTCTAATGGCCAAAAGTCCCTTCAAGTGGAGGGCAACCCTTTTTTATACCAACTTAATGGTATGTGCTCAAGGTGGTGATCATCAGTGATATAAGTCTCCAGGAGCTCCAGTGGAACACAAGGAATCCTCATACCAAAGCCACCGACCAAGTAACAGGTAGTTGTACAATGTGTGAAAGTGTAGTAATGCATTAGGATTACACAAATAACAAAGAACGGAAGAACTTAGTATTCCCAATCAGAATCAACTTCTCTAGGTCCCCAGTGGAATCGCCACTATAAGTGAGCTTCCATCCCTCTCTAAGCACTTGCGACCTTGACATCACTTTTCTAAGCTCCTTTGGGATTATTGATAGAGCCATATGAATCAAGTTACAGAGACAAGATCCAAAGAATTAATGAAGTTGCCACCCAGGTAATTAACCACGATAAAATAGAGTGATGGCAACCAATCCCTTGATCCTCTAGACTTAACTACCCATCACCCCTTCAAAGATGAGTTTGGAAAGTTAGGTACGAGTTACACCCACCTGAACGTTAATTCAGTCTCTATTAGGTGTACTGAATTCTAAGTTCTAAGTTCTAAGTCACTAATGCTCTCCTATCTTGATCTTACGTTTTATTATATAAATAACTACTTTTACCTTTTTATTACATGCAAGGTGATGACAGTTTATGTACATTCATAGAAAGAGGGAGAAGAATTGAGTACATTTCCACCAAACATGGGGGAAGGGATTTAGGATTATAACCATTTCACGTGATAATTAAGGTAAAGTAAATTAAACAATTATAAACTAAAGTAGTTTTAAGTTGGTTCTCCATCATTAAACAAAGGCATCAGTGATAATGAGCATGATTAAATATTAATCTAAAATGTGTGATATCTACACTAAACATGGCATTATTTTATTATGTACACTAAGCATGAATGATTATCATCACATAATTAACCATTAATTAACTACTAAATAACAACTAATCATGACAATTAACTACTAATTAACTACTGCTAATCTTAAACTAAACATGGCAATTAACTACTAATTAACTATCACTAATCATTAGCTAAATATGGCATAATTGACCACTAATTAACTACCACTAATCCTAAACTAAACATAGCATAATCACTTCTAGTTATACCCAAACATGGCAAGACTAAACTAAACAAAATATTTAAACTAAAGAGGTGGCCCTTAGAAAATGTACCAATTTCGATTTTTATTGGAAGTTGAATCATTGACTAGCATCAATACCCCAAATCCTTTAGAGGACACCAAAGACACTGAGAAAACACCATAAAATATTTAAACTAAGGATAGTTTTTGAAAGTATTCCAAATCTCTCAAAATATGGATTTCTAAGGTATTTTTCACCCAAAATCTAGATGCCTTGAACTGGGAGCCAAGTGCCATTATATAAGGTCCCAATTCCCAAAAAATGGGCTCATTTTCCTGATGTGGGACTATAGCTACAGGTGTACGACTTTGCAGGTGCACACATCTAACTATGGTTGTGAGCCTTAAGACGTGCACCTCTAATCCTAAAGGTGCTCGTGCCCTGCCTGTAATAGCTAGAGACACTCATGCACCACCCCTATGTACAGGCATATGCCTCCAATAGAGAAAGGCGCTCATGTGCCACCTATGATGACTATAAGCACACGCCTCTACTGCTAGAGGTGCTAGACCTAGGCTATAGGCTCTAACCCCACTTCCTGTATTTTTGCATTGTTTTTTCATCAGGTAGCCGTGATTCTTAAGGTTTGGAATTTCCCTTACCGATACTACACCAATCCTGACTAGCTTTTCTGCCCTTCTTAGTGTTGATTCTTGGTATCCTTCCTAGTCTTAGAAGGGACTTCTGATTACTTTCTCTAGTTATCATCACTAAGCCTCTAAAATCATAAGCAAACTTCTAATGCTTACAATCCCTATCCAACGCCATCGGGTTCATCTATTAGCCCTAAGCCTACATGATAATTTTGATGATAACAATACACATTGATTCATTGAGATTTACTAACATTTTTATTTATGTGCAAGAGTAATATCATTGAAATAATTGTAAAAACAAGAAAAATCTGTTGACCCAGGTATGGCAACCCAAGAGGGGGGGGGTGAATTGGGTTTTTATTTATAAAAACGAATTTAGAAAACTTTTCTTGAAAGTTCAAAATTATTTAACTCTTTCTTTGAGAATAAAGATGAAGAAGATGAAAATATAAGTTATCTAAGATGCAATCAAGAGTATAACAATATTGAACAATCACAAGTGCAAGTAAATGTAAAAAGGAAAGGGATAGAGAGAGTGCAAACTCAATTTACGTGGTTCGGCAAACCTTGCCTACGTCCACGGGCTCCTAGCTCCACGAGCTAAGCTTTCTATTAAGTTGTAGAAACTTTACAACTTGCTTGATGAACAACCTCACCAAGACTTTTTCTTCCAACTCTTGATAACACCACACCAAGAGTTCTTCTTGATGAACAACCTCACCAAGGCAACTTCCTTAAACTCTTGATAACACCACACCAAGAGTTCTTCTTGATGAACAACCTCACCAAGGCAAATTCCTTCAACTCTTGATAACACCACACCAAGAGTTCTTCTTTACGAACAAACTCACCAAGGCAACTTTCCTCAACTCTTGATAACACCACACCAAGAGTTCTTCTTGATGAACAACCTCACCAAGGAAACTTTCTTCAACTCTTGATAACACACAACAAGAGTTCTCTCAAGGATAACTATTATCCTTTACAAGAATATCTCACTCTTACCACAATACAAGAACAAAGATAATTTTTACAACAAAAGTACAACTCTCTTCAAAGAGTAGATAAAGAATATAAAAGCTCTCTAGACTTGATATTTCTCTTGTTTTTTGCTTTGATAAAATGCTTGTCTTGCACTTATTGAATGCATGGGAGAATGGCTCCTTTTATAGGCAAATGAGATGAACTTAATCAAGTGAAGACACCAACTCCAAATTTTCTGCCCACCATAAAAACCGTAATCTTCTCTGCCATTTTTGTCAATGTTTCGTTTGCAATTTGAAAATATGAAAAACATAAAATATTTGCACATTTGAATAAGCTTTCCAACTCATTAAGAATCAAGTCATTTGGATATCTGTAGCTCAACATATGGCCAAAACACCATTCGGTGCTCATGTGACTTGATTTTTCTTTCTTGTGTCAGTCCACCAAATTGAATGATAATTCTGTCAGCCTTCCGTTTGAAATTTGAATTTCTTAAAAACATAAAAGATCTTCATATTTGAATAAGCTTTCCAAAACATTAAGAATCAAAGCATTTGGATATCTCTATCTTAAGATATGGCCAAAACACCATTCGGTGCTCATGTGAATTGATTTTTCTTCTTTGTGTCAGTCCACCGAATTGCATGTCAATTATGTCGGCCTTCTGTTTGAAATTTGAATTTTTCAAAACATATGAAATGTTCCTCATTAAGTCATCTTTCCAATGCCACAAGAATCAAGTCATTTTGATTTTTCTAGCTCAAGATATGTCCAAAGGAGTATTCGGTGCTTATGTCAGCTGCTTCCATTTGTCTTCCAACTTGCATGATGATTTGGACAACCTTGCACTTGAAATTTGAATTTTATTAAAACATATGAAATATTATAAATTGAGTAAGCTTTCTAAAGGCTCAATAATCACGTCATTTGGATATTTGTAGAGATATATATGACCAATTGATTGAACATTGCTCATGTGTCACATTCCTTGAGTCAATCCTTGTTCTTAAACTTTGGTGCCTTTAACAGGTAGTCTTCTCCTTAGCTTCAACACTTCATTTTAATAAGCCTCTTCTTGATTTTAAAATTATTTCAATGATCTTACTCTTGCACATAAATAAACATGTTAGTAAATCTAAATTAATCAATGTGTATTGTTATCATCAAAATTATCATGTAGCCTTAGGGCTAACAATCTCCCCCTTTTTGATGATGACAAACCATTGATTACTTTAAAATATAATCTAAAATCAAGAATGAAAATAAAATCAACAATAAGTAAAAAAAAGAGAGCAATTGTTATGAATATAAGCAAACCATCCAAACCATCCATTTCTCCCCCTTTTGTTATCATCGAAAAGATGTAATCAAATTAATTACTCCCCATAAATATATTCTCCCCCTTGACATATGCTACCATTCAAAGATTATCATATAAAAACAAAATTAAGACATATCCAACATGCCTAATTCTCTTCTAATTATGCAAAATATATCTTGACTAAGGGATTTAGTCATATTTAGGTCTAGGAACTAATTCCCAAACTTGATTTCTCTCAAATTGGTTCAATTCTTCTTGCATAGCCAAAATCTAACTTTCGTCATTTTCGGTTTCTTTAAAAGATTTTGGTTCAAATTGAGAGACAAATGCAAAATGATTACAAAAGTTCCCAAAAGAAGATCTAGTTCTCATACCTTGTGATGGATCACCAATAATGAGATCTTTAGGGTGAGCTTTTGCGTACCTCCATTCCTTTGGTAATTCTTGGGAAGAATCATTTACTTCCTCAAGCTTTTCTTGTTGAAGTTGTAATTCATCTTGGCTCTTTTTATCAAGCCTTGATTCCTTGATTTGTCTTTCTACCTCAACAATATCATCATCTAAATTCTTTGAAGAAATAACATTAGTTTCATCAAATTCAACATGCATAGATTCTTCAATAGAAAGAGTCTTTTTGTTAAAAACTCTATATGCTTTACTATGGTTGGAGTAGCCAACAAAAATTACAACATCCGCTTTTGCATCAAATTTTCCAAGGTTATCCTTGGTGTTTAAAATAAAACATTTACATCTAAAAACTTTAAAAAAATCCAATGTTGGGTTTTCTTCATTTCCAAAGTTCATAAGGAGTTTTCTTTATTAAAGCTCTAATATGGACTCTATTGATTATAAAGCATGTGGTATTAACGGCTTCGGCCCAAAATATTTTGGCAAATTATTTTCAAGTAACATGGTCCTAGCCATTTCTTGGATAGTCTTATTTTTCCTCTCAATAACACCATTTTGTTGTGAAGTTCTAGGTGCAGAAAAATTATGTTCAAAACCATTTTCATCACAAAGATTTTCAAATGCAACATTGTCTACTTCACCACCATGATCACTCCTAATGGACACACTAGAATACCTTTTTTGATTTTGGACTCTTTTTGCAAATTTTGAAAAAGCTTGTATGGCCTCATTTTTAGTTTTTAAGAATAATACCCAAGTGAATCTTGAATAATCATCCACAATAACAAAAACATAATACTTTCCACCAAGGCTTTGAGTTCTTGATGGTCCAAATAAATCCAAATGAAGTAATTGTAGAGGTTTATTTGTTGAAATAAATTTCTTTTGTTTAAAAGAAGTTCTCACTTGTTTTCCAAATTGACAAGCATCACAAATCTTATCCTTTTCAAATTTTATTTTTGGAAGACCATCAACTAAATCATTTTTAGAAATTTTTGAAATTGTGTCCATGCTAGCATGACCTAACCTTCTATGCCATAACCAAGCATCATGATTAACAATGAAACAATTTTCTACATGATCATTAACATCAATATCAATTGTATAAATATTACCACATCTATTACCAACAAATAATGTCTTATTGTTACTAACATCCTTAATCACACATCTATTAGGCTCAAAAGCAACAAAATATCCCTTATCACATAATTGACTAATGCTAATCAAATCATGTTTCAAACCATGAACAAGCAAAACATCTTTAATAATAGGTGAAGAAGGGTTACCAATATCACCATGTCCGATTACCCTTCCTTTGGCATTATCACCGAAGGTCACATATCCTCCTTTCTTCATGATTAATCTTGAGAACTTGGAGGCATCTCCGGTCATATGCCTTGAGCATCCACTATCTAAGTACCACTTGTGTTTGCCACTCCTTTGTCTCTACAATCAACATTCAAGGAGTAACTTTTTGGTACCCAAAAGTTCTTGGGTCCTTGGGGGTTAGTTATGGTACTTTTTGGAACCCATATTTGTTTCAAATTAGGATTTCTCTTAATATAGCAAGAATGCATTTGTGTCCTTTTCTTCCACAATAAGTACATGAATGATTAGGATTATTCCTAGAAGATGCATGAGCAAAATAATTTTTAAAATACTTTTGATTTTTATGAGTTTTATATCCTAAGCCTCTTTTATCAAAAACACACCTTTGGTTTTGTAACATAGAATTCAAATTTTTTGTGCTTTTTGTAAAACTATCAACAATATTTCTTAAGTCATTATTTTCCTTTTTCAAAATAACATTTTCTTTCTCTAATTTATCAAAATCCTTTTGTTTTAAAATCTCATTTTCAATTTTTAAAAAATGTATTTGACTTTCCAAACTTTCAAAATCTTTTTGCTTTAAAATTTCATTTTCATTTTCTAAAGCTTCATTTATTTCTACCAACTCTTCTAATTGAGATAACATGATTTTTGACTTCTTTTTGAAAGCATTGATTTTTGAGTTTTTCTTATCAATTTGCACATGTAAATTTTGGAATGCTTCAAGTAATTCATCATATGAAAGTTTAGGATCATAGTTTAGAATACTTACCTCATCGTCACTTAAAGCCATGAAGCACATGTTTGCCACTTCGCAATCTTCTTCTTCGGTAGAGCTAGCTTCACTATCATCCCAATTTGTGGCTTTCATTGCTTTGGATTTCTTGTTTTGACTTTTGAAGTAAGGACAATCCATCTTTACATGTCCCGGTTTCTTGCACTCATAGCAAATGACTTGATCATTTTTCTTATCTTGCTTTGAGCTTTGCCCTTTGTACTCCCTTCTAGAGTTCTTCTTGAATCCTTGGTTTCTTCTAATCATCCTTTTTAGCTTTCTTGTGATGAATGCAAGATCTTCATCATCTCCTTCATCGTTGGACTCATCATCTTCTTTTGTTGAAGATTTGAAAGCGATATTTTTCTTTTTCTTGAAATCTTCTTCGTTCTCCTTCAAGGTGATTTCATGAGTCATGAGAGAACCCATAAGTTCTTCTAATGGTAGTTTGGTGAGGTCCTTTGCTTCTTGAATTGCCGTCACCTTTGGCTCCCAAGATTTTGGTAGACACCTAAGAATCTTTCTCACCATTTCAACATTAGAATAATATTTACCAAGAGATTTCAAACTATTAATAATATCCGTAAATCTAGTAAACATTTCAGAAATTGATTCATTCGATTTCATCTTAAAAAGCTCATAACTATGAACTAGCATACTAATTTTAGATTCTTTAACTTGACTAGTTCCTTCATGAGTTACTTCAAGTGTGTGCCATATTTCTTGTGCCGTAGAACAAGTAGATATTCTATTAAACTCATTTCTATCTAGAGCACAATATAACACATTCATAGCTTTAGCATTCAAACTCAATTTCTTTTTATCATCTTCACTAAACTCTTTAGGTTCTTTAAGCATGCTTTCTCCATTTTCAATTTTGGTAGGAACAAAAGGTCCTTCCAAAACAATAGACCACAAATCATAATCAAAAGATTTCAAGAAAATACTCATTCTAGTTTTCCAATAAGAGTAATCACTTCCATTAAAAAATGGAGGTCTAGAGATAGAAAGTCCCTCAACATATGAAGTTGAATTAAAAGTTGCCATAGCTCAAAATCGGTTAAGATTTAAAAAAATGAGCAACCTTGCTCTGATACCACTTGTTGACCCAGGTATGGCAACCCAAGAGGGGGGGTGAATTGGGTTTTTATTTATAAAAACGGATTTAGAAAACTTTTCTTGAAAGTTCAAAATTATTTAACTCTTTCTTTGAGAATAAAGGTGAAGAAGATGAAAATATAAGTTATCTAAGATGCAATCAAGAGCATAACAATATTGAACAATCACAAGTGCAAGTAAATGTAAAGAGGAAAGGGATAGAGAGAGTGCAAACTCAATTTACGTGGTTCGGCAAACCTTGCCTACGTCCACGGGCTCTAGCTCCACGAGCTAAGCTTTCCACTAAGTTGTAGAAATCTTTACAACTTGCTTGATGAACAACCTCACCAAGACTTTTTCTTCCAACTCTTGATAACACCACACCAAGAGTTCTTCTTGATGAACAACCTCACCAAGGCAACTTCCTTCAACCCTTGATAACACCACACCAAGAGTTCTTCTTGATGAACAACCTCACCAAGGCAACTTCCTTCAACTCTTGATAACACCACACCAAGAGTTCTTCTTGATGAACAACCTCACCAAGGCAACTTCCTTCAACTCTTGATAACACCACACCAAGAGTTCTTCTTGATGAACAACCTCACCAAGGCAACTTCCTTCAACTCTTGATAACACACAACAAGAGTTCTCTCAAGGATAACTATTATCCTTTACAAGAATATCTCACTCTTACCACAATACAAGAACAAAGATAATTTTTACAACAAAAGTATAACTCTCTTCAAAGAGTAGATAAATAATATAAAAGCTCTCTAGACTTGATATTTCTCTTGCTTTTTGCTTGATAAAATGCTTCTCTTGCACTTCTTGTTGAATGCATGGGAGAATGGCTCCTTTTATAGGCAAATGAGATGAACTTAATCAAGTGAAGACACCAACTCCAAATTTTCTGCCCACCATAAAAACCGTAATCTTCTCTGCCATTTTTGTCAATGTTCGTTTGAAATTTGAAAATATGAAAAACATAAAATATTTTCACATTTGAATAAGCTTTCCAACTCATCAAGAATCAAGTCATTTGGATATCTGTAGCTCAAGATATGGCCAAAACACCATTCGGTGCTCATGTGACTTGATTTTTCTTTCTTGTGTCAGTCCACCAAATTGAATGATAATTCTGTCAGCCTTCCGTTTGAAATTTGAATTTCTTCAAAACATAAAAGATCTTCATATTTTAATAAGCTTTCCAAAACATTAAGATTCAAAGAATTTGGATATCTTTATCTTAAGATATGGCCAAAACACCATTCGGTGCTCATGTGAGTTGATTTTTCTTCTCTGTGTCAGTCCACCGAATTGCATGTCAATTATGCCGGCCTTCTGTTTGAAATTTGAATTTTTTCAAAACATATGAAATGTTCTTCATTAAGTCATCTTTCCAATGCCATAAGAATCAAGTCATTTTGATTTTTCTAGCTCAAGATATGTCCAAAGGAGTATTCGGTGCTCATGTCAGCTGCTTCCATTTGTCTTTCAACTTGCATGATGATTTGGACCCAACCCTTGCACTTGAAATTTGAATTTCATTAAAACATATGAAATGTTATAAATTGAGTAAGCTTTCTAAAGGCTCAAGAATCACGTCATTTGGATATTTGTAGAGATATATATGAACCAATTGATTGAACATTTCATGTGTCACATTCCTTGAGTCAATCCTTGTTCTTAAACTTTGGTGCCTTTAACATGTAGTCTTCTCCTTAGCTTCAACACTTCATTTTAATAAGCCTCTTCTTGATTTTAAAATTATTTCAATGATCTTACTCTTGCACATAAATAAACATGTTAGTAAATCTCAATTAATCAATGTGTATTGTTATCATCAAAATTATCATGTAGCCTTAGGGCTAACAAAATCTTATTAAAATGAAGTGTTGAAGCTAAGGAGAAGACTATATGTTAAAGGCACCAAAGTTTAAGAACAAGGTTTGATTCAAGGAATGTGACACATGAGCAATGTTTAATCAATTGGTTATATATTTCTCTACAAATGTCCAAATGACGTGATTCTTGAACTTTTGGAAAGCTTACTTAATTTATAACATTTTATATGTTTTAAAGAAATTCAAATTTCAAGTGTAATGTCGTCCAAATCATCATGCAAATTGAAAGACAAACAGAAGCAGCTGACATGAGCACCGAATACTCTTTTGGACATATCTTGAGCTACAAATATCCAAATCACTTGATTCTTATGGCATTAGAAAGCTGAATTAATGAGACACATTTCACATGTTTTGAATAAATTTAAATTTCAAATGAAAGACTGACATAATTGACATGAAATTTGGTGGACTGACACAAGGAAGAAAAATCAACTCACATGAGCATCGAATGGTGTTTTGGCCATATCTTGAGATAGAGATATCCAATTTCCTTGATTCTTAATGTTTTAGAAAGCTTATTCAAATATTCAGATCTTTTATGTTTTGAATAAATTCAAATTTCAAACGGAATGCTGACAGAATTATCATTCAATTCGATGGACTGACACAAGGAAGAAAAATCAAGTCACATGAGCACCAAATGGTGTTTTGGCCATATATTGAGCTACAAAAATCCAAATGACTTGATTCTTGATGCGTTAGAAAGCTTATTCAAATTTGAAGATCTTTTATGTTTTGCATATTTTCAAATTTTAAACGGAACATTGACAAAAATGGTAGACAAGATTATAGTTTTTATGGTGGGCAGAAAATTTGTAGTTGGTGTCTTTATTTGATTAAGTTCATCCCATTTGCCTATAAAAGGAGCCCTTCTCCCATGCATTCAGAAAAAAAAGAGCAAGAAGAAGAGAAGAATCTATCAAGAAAAAAAAACAAAAGAAATATCAAGTCTAGAGAGCTTTTATATTCTTTATCTACTCTTTGAAGAGAGTTGTACTTTTTTTGTAAAAATTTTCTTTGTTCTTGTATTGTGGTGAGAGTGAGATCTTCTTGTAAAGGATAAAAGTTATCCTTGAGAGAACTCTTTCCTTGGTGAGGTTGTTCATCAAGAAGAACTCTTGGTGTGGTGTTATCAAGAGTTGAAGAAAGTTGCCTTGGTGAGGTTGTTCATCAAGAAGAACTCTTGGTGTGGTGTTATCAAGGGTTGAAGGAAGTTGCCTTGGTGAGGTTGTTCATCAAGAAGAACTCTGGTGTGGTGTTATCAAGGGTTGAAGGAAGTTGCCTTGGTGAGGTTGTTCATCAAGAAGAACTCTTGGTGTGGTGTTATCAAGAGTTGAAGGAAGTTGCCTTGGTGAGGTTGTTCATCAAGAAGAACTCTTGGTGTGGTGTTATCAAGAGTTGAAAGAAAAAGTCTTGGTGAGGTTGTTCATCAAGCAAGTTGTAAAGATTTCTACAACTTAGTGGAAAGCTTAGCTCGTGGAGCTAGGAGCCCGTGGACGTAGGCAAGGTTTGCCGAACCACGTACATCGAGTTTGCACTCTCTCTATCCCTATCCTCTTTACATTTACTTGCACTTGTGATTGTTCTTTATTGCCATTCTCTTGATTGCATTCTATTTTCATCTTCTTCATCTTTATTCTCAAAGAAAGAGTTAAATAATTTTGATCTTTTAAGAAAAGTTTTTAAATTCGTTTTTATAAATAAAAACCCAATTCACCCCCCCCTCCCCCCCTCTTGGGTTGCCATACCTGGGTCAACAAGTGGTATCAGAGTAAGGTTGCTCAATTTTTTAAATCTTAATCGATTTTTGAGCTATGGCAACTTTTAATTTAACTTCATATGTTGAGGGACTTTCTATCTCTAGACCTCCATTTTTTAATGGAAGTGATTACTCTTATTGGAAAACTAGAATGAGTATTTTCTTAAAATCTTTTGATTATGATTTGTGGTCTATTGTTTTGGAAGGACCTTTTGTTCCTACCAAAATTGAAAATGGGGAATGCATGCTTAAAGAACCTAAAGAGTTTAGTGAAGATGATAAAAAGAAATTGAGTTTGAATGCTAAAGCTATGAATGTGTTATATTGTGCTCTAGATAGAAATGAGTTTAATAGAATATCTACTTGTTCTACGGCACAAGAAATATGGCACACACTTGAAGTAACTCATGAAGGAACTAGTCAAGTTAAAGAATCCAAAATTAGTATGCTAGTTCATAGTTATGAGCTTTTTAAGATGAAATCGGATGAATCAATTTCTGAAATGTTTACTAGATTTACGGATATTATTAATAGTTTGAAATCTCTTGGTAAATCTTATTCTAATGTTGAAATGGTGAGAAAGATTCTTAGGTGTCTACCAAAATCTTGGGAGCCAAAGGTGACGGCAATTCAAGAAGCAAAGGACCTCACCAAACTACCATTAGAAGAACTTATGGGTTCTCTCATGACTCATGAAATCACCTTGAAGGAGAATGAAGAAGATTTCAAGAAAAAGAAAAATATCGCTTTCAAATCTTCAACAAAAGAATATGATGAGTCCGACGATGAAGGAGATGATGAAGATCTTGCATTCATCACAAGAAAGCTAAAAAGGATGATTAGACGAAACCAAGGATTCAAGAAGAACTCTAGAAGGGAGTACAAAGGGCAAAGCTCAAAGCAAGATAAGAAAAATGATCAAGTCATTTGCTATGAGTGCAAGAAACCGGGACATGTAAAGATGGATTGTCCTTACTTCAAGAGTCAAAACAAGAAATTCAAAGCAATGAAAGCCACAAATTGGGATGATAGTGAAGCGAGCTCCACCGAAGAAGAAGATTGCGAAGTGGCAAAAATGTGCTTCATGGCTTTAAGTGAAGATGAGGTAAGTATTCTAAACTATGATCCTAAACTTTTATATGATGAATTACTTGAAGCATTTCAAAATTTAAATGTGCAAGTTGATAAACAAAATTCAAAAATCAATGCTTTTAAAAAGAAGTCAAAAATCATGTTATCTCAATTAGAAGAGTTGTTGGAAACAAATGAAGCTTTAGAAAATGAAAATGAAATTTTAAGGCGAAAAGATTTTGAAAGTTTGGAAAATCAAATACATTTATTAAAAACTGAAAATGAGATTTTAAAACAAAAGGATTTTGATAAATTAGAGAAAGAAATGTTATTTTGGAAAAGGAAAATAATGATTTAAGAAATATTATTGATACTTTTACAAAAAGCACAAATAATTTGAATTCTATGTTACAAAACCAAATGTGTGTTTTTGATAAAAGAGGGATAAGATATAAAACTCATAAAAATCAAAAGTATTTTAAAAACTATTTTGTTCATGCATTTTCTAGGAATAATCCTAATCATTCATGTAATTATTGTGGAAGAAAAGGACACAAAATGCATTCTTGTTACATTAAGAGAAATCCTAATTTAAAACAAATATGGATTCCAAAAAGGACCATAACTAACCCCCAAGGACCCAAGAACATTTGGGTACCAAAAAGTCGCTCTTTTAATATTGATTGTAGAAACAAAGGAGTGGCAAACACAAGTGGTACTTAGATAGTGGATGCTCAAGGCATATGACCGGAGATGCCTCCAAGTTCTCAAGATTATTCATCAAGAAAGGAGGATATGTGACCTTCGGTGATAATGCCAAAGGAAGGGTAATCGGACATGGTGATATTGATGATGATATTGTTGAGGTAGAAAGGCAAATCAAGGAATCAATGCTTGATGAAAAGAGCCAAGATGAATTACAACTTCAACAAGAAAAGCTTGAGGAAGTAAATGATTCTTCCCAAGAATTACTAAAGGAATGGAGGTATGCAAAAGCTCACCCTAAAAGATCTCATTATTGGTGAACCATCACAAGGTATGAGAAATAAATCTTTTTTTAGGAACTTTTGTAATCATTTTGCATTTGTCTCTCAATTTGAACCAAAATCTTTTAAAGAAGCCAAAAATGAGAAAAATTGGATTTTGGCTATGCAAGAAGAATTGAACCAATTTGAGAGAAATCAAGTTTGGGAATTAGTCTCTAGACCTAAATATGACTAAACCCCTTAGTCAAGATATATTTTGCATAATAAGAAGAGAAGTATTTATGTTGGATATGTCTTAATTTTTCTTTTATATGATAATCTTTAAATGGTAGCATATGTTAAGGGGGATAATATATTTCTGTCTCTTATACACATCTAGATGTGTATAAGAGACAGATATTTAGGGGGAGTAATTAATTTGACTACATCTTTTTGATGATAACAAAAGGGGGAGAAATGGATGGTTTGCTTATATTCATAACAATTGCTTTCTTTTTGCTTATTGTTGATTTTATTTTCATTCTTGATTTTAGATTATATTTTAAAGCAATCAATGGTTTGTCATCATCAAAAAGGGGGAGATTGTTAGCCCTAAGCCTACATGATAATTTTGATGATAACAATACACATTGATTCATTGAGATTTACTAACATGTTTATTTATGTGCAAGAGTAATATCATTGAAATAATTGTAAAAACAAGAAAAAGCTTATTAAAATGAAGTGTTGAAGCTAAGGAGAAGACTATATGTTAAAGGCACCAAAGTTTAAGAACAAGGTTTGATTCAAGGAATGTGACACATGAGCAATATTTAATCAATTGGTCATATATTTCTCTACAAATGTCCAAATGATGTGATTCTTGAGCCTTTGGAAAGCTTACTTAATTTATAACATTTTATATGTTTTAAAGAAATTCAAATTTCAAGTGTAATGTCGTCCAAATCATCATGCAAATTGAAAGACAAACAGAAGCAGCTGACATGAGCACCAAATACTCTTTTGGACATATCTTGAGGTAAAAATATCCAAATCACTTGATTCTTATGGCATTGGAAAGCTGACTTAATTAGACACATTTCATATGTTTTGAATAATTCAAATTTCAAATGGAAGACTGACATAATTGACATACAATTTGGTGGACTGACACAAGAAAGAAAAATCAACTCACATGAGCACCGAATGGTTTTTTGGCCATATCTTGAGATAGAGATATCCAAATTCCTTGATTATTAATGTTTTGGAAAGCTTATTCAAATATTCAGATCTTTTATGTTTTGAAGAAATTCAAATTTCAAACAGAATGCTAACAGAATTATCATTTAATTCGGTGGACTGACACAAGGAAGAAAAATTAAGTCATATGAGCACCAAATGGTGTTTTGGTCATATCTTGAGCTACAGATATCCAAATGACTTGATTCTTGATGCGTTGGAAATCTTATTCAAATTTGAAGATCTTTTATGTCTTGCATATTTTCAAATTTCAAACGGAACATTGACAAAAATGGCAGACAAGATTACGATTTTTATAGTGGGCAGAAAATTTGTAGTTGGTGTCTTCATTTGATTAAGTTCATCCCATTTGCCTATAAAAGGAGTCCTTCTCCCATGCATTCATAAA
Source organism: Boswellia sacra (assembly GCA_013180625.2). Lineage (NCBI taxonomy): Eukaryota > Viridiplantae > Streptophyta > Magnoliopsida > Sapindales > Burseraceae > Boswellia > Boswellia sacra. The sequence goes on from SNVD02011628.1 coordinate 27,723, forward strand.
AAAAAAAGAGCAAGAAGAAGAGAAGAATCTATCAAGCAAAAAAAAACAAAAGAAATATCAAGTCTAGAGAGCTTTTATATTCTTTATCTACTCTTTGAAGAGAGTTGTACTTTTGTTGTAAAAATTTTCTTTGTTCTTGTATGTGGTGAGAGTAAGATCTTCTTGTAAAGGATAAAAGTTATCCTTAAGAGAACTCTTTCCTTGGTGAGTTTGTTCATCAAGAAGAACTCTTGATGTGATGTTATCAAGAGTTGAAGGAAGTTGCCTTGGTAAGGTTGTTCATCAAGAAGAACTCTTGGTGTGTTGTTATCAAGAGTTGAAGGAAGTTGCCTTGGTGAGGTTGTTCATCAAGAAGAACTCTTGGTGTGGTGTTATCACTGTCTCTTATACACATCTAGATGTGTATAAGAGACAGGTGGTGTTATCAAGGGTTGAAGGAAGTTGCCTTGGTGAGGTTGTTCATCAAGAAGAACTCTTGGTGTGGTGTTATCAAGAGTTGGAAGAAAAAGCCTTGGTGAGGTTGTTCCTCAAGCAAGTTGTAAAGATTCTACAACTTAGTGGAAAGCTTAGCTCGTGGAGCTAGGAGCCCGTGGACGTAGGCAAGGTTTGCCGAACCACGTAAATTGAGTTTGCACTCTCTCTATCCCTATCTCTTTACATTTACTTGCACTTGTGATTGTTCTTTATTGCCATTCTCTTGATTGCATTATATTTTCATCTTCTTCATCTTTATTCTCAAAGAAAGAGTTAAATAATTTTGATCTTTCAAGAAAAGTTTTTAAATTCGTTTTTATAAATAAAAACCCAATTCACCCCCCCTCTTGGGTTGCCATACCTGGGTCAACATCATCGACCCGCCTGAGTTGTGATTGAGCCTATATGTTAAAAACCCTAAATTGTGTGAAAGAAGAGGAACCTGATCGTATTTGAGTTGACATACTGTGTCCATAACTTATTGGTTAATATATATTGTTGTATGCGCCCTACCTCACCAAATAAGTAATACATTTATCAACTTCTTTCCCAAATCAAAAGAAACTCTAGGCACCTTTTACATCCTTATCTCTTCGATCTCACAGTTTCTCCTTCTAAGCTATTTGCCTCTTTTTATGCACGACCTAGAAACGCATCAATCAAAGTTCATTTTCCACCCTTATAGCACCAAGAATGGCCATTATTTGACCTTCTCCCATTGCATTCGAAATATCGTCCATCAAAATTTTGGTTTTAGTCTTGGTCTTCTAATCTTCCCATCTTTCTATTGTATTTGTTGGAGATTACTTCCTACTATATGTTGGAGATATGCTGGAGATTCTTTCTTGATATATGCTGATTTCGTCCTTTATTCAGCATCCAATGTTTCCATTATTATACTCTTTGTATATCTTACTTTCTTGTATTTTGTATAATTCCTTTTTTATATTTTTCCTTGCATAAATGATAGACTAAGATCAAGTTGTATATAGGCTTGAATGTTTGCTATAGAGCAATAAGAGAATTTTGATAATTCTTTTCATATTCAGTTTCTATCAATATTCTAACTTGTTAAACGAAAGAATGGATGCATAAGCTACAAGGTTGATAAGATGTTGTTTCTTCAAGTCTCGAAGGTTGATGTTCTCCATTTTTTGGATCTATGCATTTGGCACTTCCATTGCTTTTTGTAGCTTTAGCTTTTCTACATGGTTGAAGAAGAAAGGCATTTCATGGACAGTTATGCAGACAATTAATGTTGAGCCATTGGGAAGAGATATTTAGAGAAACAATTCTTCTGACTCGATAAACCCGAATAACGAGTATATGCTTTTAAAAATCTGACCTCCTTGGATACTTTTTCGTAACCCAACACATCATCAAGTCAAGTCGGATTCCAATAAATTAGACGTGACCCAATTTTACCTACCCCTATATCCAAGAATATAAATTTCAATGGGTGCAATATCAGTGGTAAAAAACTGATATATTATATGTAATTAATATATGAGCAATGTAATAAACTCAATAAAATAAAATGTAACAAAACTTAAGAGGGGAAAGGCAAGAAATTAAAGTATAAAGATTGAAACGTGAGAAAGATAGAAAAAAGTATATTTCCTGAATGTATATATAGTTTTTCAAGTGAGAGCCCATATGTATAGTACATTTGGCCAATAAGAAATTGTCATACAATATATTTTGTGTTAATAAGAGATTTGCACACATGGAAGTGTAATGGTTTCGCTTCCTTTTACTCCACGTACAGGCTAAGGAACAAGAGAATGGCACATGTACAATTTGAATGGCATGTAGTAAGAAAGCCACATTAAAGTAATGGTGCAACACCACCTGTTCACAAAAATCCCCTTTGAAGTTCCACTATTTTCAAATAACTGCATTTAACTTTACTAAGGAAAAACCAATGAGATAAAAAACCTTAGAAAAGAAATACAATTATATATTGAACTGAAAAGTGGTGTTGGACTGCAACTGCCTCATCAAAAACCTTGTCAGTAAAACCCCGTGGGATAAAACTTGATCAAGGGAAAAAGAGCACAGTGCACAAATTTCCAGGAAATGCTCCCCCTGAAAAAAATATCTTTTCTAGGTAGTCCCCCTAATAGTGGCAAAACTAAAATGTGCCCGATCTACCATAGTTTTCCTACAAAGAATTAATATCCAATATACAATATTAATATGCAATTACAATTCAAATAAAATGCATGTCAAGTTCATCAAGACTGACAAGTGCTAAATGTAATCGCATTATTGCCGGTATATATGATTTATCAATTTTAGGTCTCCATATATAGGAAACTTTATGTCACAAGTCAAACTTTGTTACAGGTGATAAGTCACACACTGTACAAAGTGACTCTGGTTTATCAATTTTATCAAGTAAGCCAACTTAACCAAAATTGTGTCTTTTCCAATCAAGTCATGTTATTGACAATGGATTATCTCTCGTTTCCATGTTTCAATCAAGGATATTAACCTTCGCAAGAGCTTTAACCTCTTTGTCTCCACCAGGAGTAGTCTCAACTGGGAAACAAGTCTTCACCATGAGTAGTCTTAATTGGGAGATAAGTCTCCACCAGGAGTAGCCTCGATTAGGAGATAAGTCTCCACCAAGAGTATAGTCTCAATTGGGAGATAAATCTCCACCAAGAGTAATCTCTACTGGAAAACAAAAGGTACGGCTTGAGCATTATAAACTGTGAGAGACTATGGAATCTGATTTCCTTTTACACGGAAAAAAGTCTATCACTTTATTAGATTGTTAGACGAGTAATATCCGCATCTTTTACACTGACCAACGGAATCAACAAACTTTTAGTTGGGACATTAGTATGAGATTAGTATGAAAAGATAATTAATAGATAATATTAAAACAAATATAAACAAAAGATATAAATATTTCCCGGTAATTGGTGCTTTAATCTTCATGAGAATTGAAAGATTTTTGTAAATCCTTTTTCTCGCCCTTTCTTGACTTTATGAATATTCCATTCTTGGATCTTATTGTTGTCATTACTGTAATCATTTGTAAATTTGTAATTTCTTCTAGAAACAATCTTCAAGTTGTCAACGTCTTCAAACTGTTGATAATGTCTTCAAGTATTCTTGTTATTATCAATGATATAAACGTTCATTTTTAGGAATGTAGTTGATATATAATTCTTCAAAAACAGCTCATTATTCTCCTTTGTAATCAAAAGAAAATAAATCAATCTTGAATTTGTGCAGTGATGCTCTTGATATATCTCATGTAGAATTAAATTTCAGCATATGAGTAGACAATCTCTTGTCATCGTCTTCTTCTTGATCATTTATTAACCATAAAACTTCAATATTGATGCAATCTTGAATAGTCTTTAGTTGTTTTTAGAAATTCATTCATATCTAGAAATTTTGAGTTACTTCAATATTCTTGCAATTTTTAAATTTCAAATTTCTTCAATATTCTTGAATTTGAGAGGAATTATATCTCTTCGATTATAGAATATTTCCTATGAATTCTTCCAGAAACTCGATGAATCTTCAACTGTAAAATATTGAATCTTCAAATCTTCACATAAATGATGTAGAAGAAAAATCATAGTGCTTGCTTTATCTTGCACGGATGCTTGATTCTTCAAATTCTTCAATCAAATGGTGTAAAGATCTTCTCATAGATGCGTAAAAATGATTCTTGCTTATAATAAATATGTCTTCATTACTTTATTGAATATAACAAAAATTGAAGAATTGTCAAATTTGCATCTTCAAGATAATTCTCAAATATGGCATAATAATAACAACACAAAATATAAATAGACAAACTATTCTTATTTTCTGATGCGAAAGATCCAACCCAGTGGCAACTACAGAACATAAAAATAGTTATATAAAATAAATCATATAAACAACTTTATACTTGCAAAGCTACGTCGTACTGATAATGTGTAATAAATTAACTAAAATAAAGTGTAACAAAGCTTAAAGGGGGAAAGTGCAAGAAATTAAAGTAAAAAGATTGAAACGTGAGAAAGAGAGAGAAGTATATTGCCCGAATGTATATATATTTCTTCAAGTGAGAACCCATATTTATATTACATTTTGACCAATAGGAAATTGCCATACAATATATTGTGTTAGCAAGAGATTTGCGCACATGAAAGTATAATGGTTTGGCTTCCCTTTACTCCTTCACGTACTGGCTGAGGAACAAGAGAATGGCACATGTACAATTTGAATGGCACGTAGTAAGAAAGCCATATTGAAGTAATCGTGGAACACCACCTGTACACAATAAGCAATAATTTATTTATTTATTATACTTTACAAGTCTGATGTTGTATATTATACAGCAGAAGATATCGAATGTTCCAATTAAGTCTGACATTCTGACATTATACCGCAGAAGATATCGAATGTTAATCAGAAAAGAAAAGATTATATGTCAAATTTTAGTTGCGGACAGTGGAAGAGAGCCCCACATGAATGATTGAAACATGCGCAACGAAATGTATCTCATACCCGTGCTCATTTCGCACTTATCCTCGCCAACCATTTTTCTATTGAAGGCCAAGTGGGCATGTCACATATGCAAACACTCAGAAAGGGAGAGCTGGGCCGTAACTAATAGCAGACAAATGACTCAGCATTAATCCTTAATTAATTTCTTCTTTTAATTCGATCTTCATTAACGTATGTACACCAAATTAACGTATCCAGTCCAGCACTTGGTCGTCACTTACTTGTAGTTGTAATTAATTGTATAGTCTTCAAATATATATATTACAATTTTTCGTAATACAATATACAATGCAAACATATACGATGAAACAAATAGAATGATAATTACTTAATATTAATTCCGAATAAATTAAAAGGAAATTGATTTAACGGTGGATGAAAGACGTACGTATATATTATGCAGAAGAGAATACATATATAGTAATGAATAACAATAAAGAATATATAAAAAATGATCATGGACATATTTACATATACAAATATATATATATATATATATATATATATATATATAATTGATAAGAGACAATTGCAGAAATAGAAATACTAGGTAGCTGTTTGTTTGTTTGTTGATTTTGACGTTGTTGTCAAGGTTTTGGTGGCTCTGCAGCTGGACCTGGCTCATCAGCTGGTGCTGGTGCAGATGCCTCCGCTACTACTACTACTTCCTCCTTTTCTTCCTCAACAACTATCTCCTTCACTCCAACGCCACCGCTGGCTGTTGCTTCTTCTTCAGGTTTTGTCTCTGCTGCTTCTGTTGCTGTTGACTCTACAGCTTTATCTTCTGTAACGATAAACGTTGACACCTTCTCGAATACAAAGAAAACTGGCCCTGGCACTGAAGCTGCTCCATACTTTGAAGATGCTTCAAACACTGGTTTGGATCCTGGGAAATCTACACAAAAAAATTACATATAGCTTTAGCTATATATAGATATATACACGTTGAATTAAATCATGAACTAATCATGGATCCAAAAATAAATTAATCAATTAAGCTAAACAGATTGAGAGACATACCAACTTTTACAAGCTCTTCAAGGAACTTTTGGACTGAAGTGGAGTGCTTCTTTAGGCCTGCTTCCTTGGGTCCCTTAACTAGGCTCTATACATGTGCATACAGACATACATACATACATGCATACATGCATACATACATACACAGAAAATTAATTATTTATAATTAAGAACAACGAGAATATATATATATATATATATATATATATATATATATCAATTAATGTATATTAGAGGCAGGCAGACCTTGATTTCAGCTGAAGAAGCCTCATAGATTTCCATCACTTTAGGTTCGAGATCAGTTTTTTTCTCTTCAAACTCCTTGCTGATATCTTCCTGTAGTAGTATTAATTAGTATCAATAAAATAATAAAATTAAATTGTAGATGTTTAATTAGTAGAAGTAAATAAAGACACCTTAGAGTCATCAAAGGACTTGCAGGCCTCAGCAGCAGCAGCAGCCTTCTTAGTTCCATTTTTCTCGAAAACCTTCTTGATCTTTGGAAGAACCTTGGATTTCCAGTACCCCATCTGTCTTCACGCTTTCTTAACTCAACAGTTTTAAATCTCATAATACAACAAAAATCAAACAAGGATCCCACTTAAATTATAATTTATATTACCTGAAAAAAACAAATTAATAAAAATTAAAGAGGCAAATTATATTATTAAGTTTAAAACAACCGCATGGCTAGTTTTCTAATAACATTAACATTATTTATACATGCATACTACTAAAAAAAATACATATATCTATATATATACACACACAAGATACAAAAATTAAGGTATATTAAATGAATTGAGTTGATCATGAATTGAAGCTAGCTACTAGCTTTAGTGCTTACCTTGATTGTTTAGGCAGAGCTAAGAAGTCTTGCCCTCTCTATCTCTTTGTGTGTGTAGCTGCAATCAAGCTCCAAATTCAATCAGGGTCAACCTCAATGCAACTTTCGTCTGAGCCAACTGTCCCTCCAAATTTAAAGCTACAACATCAAACAAGCTTAAAACCCTCGCTTGCCATCATATAAACGTATTTCCCTCTAAACCACCCCTCATTTCCGACTTAATTACCAAATATATCCCCGTTCGATTCCAATTCAAATCACCTTCATGCTTTATTACCCTTTAGCTACCTAATTGCTCAATAATTCTCTCAAATTTCTATTCATTCAGTTATTTTTTTTTTACAGTATTTTTTTGGATGGTAAACCTTTTTTATTTATATTCAAAAGATTTACCTTAAGAAAAGATAGAGATTTAGTACGTCTATCAAATTAAATACTGACACATCATCCTAAATAATTATTAATATAATACAAATTTGATTTAGAGAATAGGCTGGGAGAAGTGAGAAACAAAAGAATGAAAAATTTATTGTATTTCTTACAAATTAAATAGCTTATATCATTTATCATATAATTAATTACGCAATACACTTAACAATGATTAGTTAAATTGACATTAGTTAGGATGAAGAGTGTTATTCTTTCAATATTATGAGGTAATTTCAAATTTCAATGTGAGGATTAGTAACGAGGGAACAGACGGCATACGGTTGATATAGGGGTGGGAATTTTTGACACGACCCGCTAACACGACACGAACACGACATGAACACGCTACACGATTAATAAATGGGTCGGGTTAGTGTTGAAGGTATTCAACACGTAAACCCGTTTAATAACACGAATAGTTAAATATATTTTGTATATCCTTAATATGTAAATTTATTCAATGATATAAATTATTACCTACTTACAATATATATATTATAAAACTGAAATTTTTGTACTATAAAATAAATTAATTTGTAAAATAATAAATTATGATGATTTTAATAATATTTTATACTAATAATGGTTTATATTTTAAAAATAATTTTAATTGATTTAAATATAGAGAATATAATATATTATATATAACTAAGTTAAACAATTAAGTAAATTATGCGAATTAAATATGACACGATTACGACACATGGGTAACACGTTTAATAATCGGGTGGGTTTGGGTTTCATGTTTTGACACGAATAATTAAATGGGTCGACACGACACGACACGACACGAATCCCACCCCTAGGTTGATATAATTGGAAGCCAAAAATAAAAAATAAAAAGGTCGGTGTTGTAAATAAGCAGAATGATAAGGGAGGAAATGGGGAAAAGAAAAGAAGAGAGTAGTGGGGGTGTGACAGCTGGCAATCGCTTACTCAAATATGGGAAATTGGGAGTGGGACCTCCTAGCTTCCACATTATTAGTTGATGTTGATCTGTAACAAATCAATGATGTCTCACATGGCTACGCTGGTATTACACCAATCAACCACCACCAGCTGCTCGTCTTCTTCCTCCTCCACCACCGCCGCCCCCGCCCTCTTTCTTTGTGGACAAGATTATTGAAGCCATGATGTACATACTTACAAGTCATAATTCAACAACAAATTAAGGCCAAGGGGCCTATGACTCTGTATCTTTGCTTGTATGCACATGGGAATGCTTGCTTCATTAATCATCACTTAAATCATTTGATTTAATTAATCACAGGTTCTATTTATTTCATAATTGATTTTTAATTGTCCAACAACTCAACTCTTCTCGAGTGTTTTGTAAACTTGTCCTTATACACGCACACATATATAAAAGCACCATATGAGCAAGGATGGATCCTAGAAATTCTTTTAGATCGGACAAAATTTAATTAAGAAAATCTTGACAATACCAAAAAAAAATCGTATTTGTATTTATTACTAAAAAAATTAAAAATTTTCACTTAGGCAGGAGAAATAATGAACCTTACCACCAAAATGTATATTCTATACCATATACATAGATAAAAGTAAAATTAAAATGACAACAATATATCAAAAACAAACATGTAATAAAGATATAATAGTAATAAAGTACTATTCAATTTCTAGATTATTATTATTACTATTAATTTAATTAACTATTTGTACATAACCCATAACATTTTTAATTACTTCAGTAATATTAATTTTTAGACTTTTTTCTTACTACTAATTTAACATCATTGATTAATTGCCATAAATATCATAAAGAAGTAAAAAATTATTTCTAAACTATCTAGCTAAAGTTATGGTCTTATATAGTCAATATCATAATATCTAATTCAAATATTTTTTTTTCATTAATCATTTGATTAAACCTGTAACATACTATTTCTTACGTAATATACTACACAAATAACCAATTAAAGAAACAAAACATTAATTGTTTATAAAACTTACAAACAAATCTACATCAAAATTATACTTGAAACTGGATACTTGAAAACAATTATCCTCGAATATGTTACATAACATATAATATCACAATTAATTTATCAAAGCCCATTATATAACATGCTAAAACTAAGTCTTAAAAACTATAAATTAATCTCAAACTAATTACCTTGAAAGGTGAGAGCCAAACGATAACCTTTAAATGCCCAAATTCTTTAATATAATTGCTAAAATATAACTAAAGTGAAAGAGGGAGATTTGAGAGACGAAAAGTGGAGAGAAAAATGAAGTGATTAGTTTCTGTAATGATAAACCTATTAAAGTTTGAAAATCAATAAACAATTTGGTAAAATAATTATTTGACTTATATACATATTTATATTTATATTTAATTATCATTTAAGGGTATTTTTATGAATTCCTAAAAATGTGGCCCGGGCTATTCCTCTAATGCATCTGCCACTTCCATATGAGTATGAGTATGAATCATGGTCCATGATTGATGATATACATGGTTTATAGCATAGTTTTATATATATGTTCAATGACGATAAATAATTACAATATCATCAATTTCTCGATGTTCACAATTAAATTACTTCTTCACTTATTCTAAGATATCTACCAAATCCTAAATGATTAATTCATGTAAATAAAGTTGTTTACTTTTATAAATTTTGTATACAAACTCATACATCACTCCTTTATTTACGTATCATCCTTTTTATTAAATTAATTAATTTTATATATTCACTATTCTAATCACCTTATAAAATACCAGAATTTGTATATAAAATTTATAAAACTAACATTGTTCTTATAAGTATAATACTCATGTTTTTGTTGACCAAAATATTTAGTTTTGACCATACACGTGCTCTGTTGAATTAAATCATGCTCTTAAAATCGTGATTAGAGATTCTAGAATCCAAAGTCTGACTTGACAATCTTTTAAGCTCATTTTACGTTTATCAATTCTTAGTTACTTTTCTTTTTCTTGAGGTGAGTGAGAATTAATCTTTTATATATTATTATTATATTAATATTATATTTATAACTCATTTAAAATTAATATTTCTCGTGATCTAAGTAAAAAAATAAATAAAAAAGATTAAATTATATAATATGATAATTATTTAACAATTAATATTTTATTAATCAAGTTTTAAAATAAATTAACTGTAAATGAGTTATACGTATAATATTATTTTTACTTTTATAAATGAGCAAATTAAGCAATAATCAAGGAAAAAGATTATCTAACCAGGGATTATGATAATACATGACTTAAGAATCATGCCAATTAAGAAATTACAAATTATAAAATAAAAAATATTATTTTATTTTGCTTAATTTTCCAAAAATTGATTTTATAGAGAGATGAAAACGAAGGGGTCTTTCTTGATTATGTTATGTAGTTTAAAGCATAGAATAGAATAATAAAATTATGTTTGATTGGAATACAATCTTGGCTCTTCCAAAACCAAGATTTTTTTAGTTACAAGAAAGGTGACTTTTTTGAACCCCCAATACTTCGCAAACCAACAGCGACAACCAACCTTTTCAAACCATTCCCATAACCCCAAAACGTGGAGATTATTTCATTTAAGTTATCAATTTTAAGGGTGTTATAGTCATTTTAATAGACTTGAAAATAATTTTTTTAAATAGAATAATTTTCTATTCCATTTTTTTAAGAAATATTAACCTAAAATTTATTTGAATCATTATCCAAATCAAAGACTTAATACAAATCAAACCTCACTACTGCTCAAAGTCAAACCTAATCCAATCTTATAAGGAATTAAAGTTTATTGGTGCTGAAATCTAATTGAAGTAAAACATATTAATGCCTGAAAAATATCCCTAAAAGAACCCAACATTGTCCCCAGCACCAAAAAATCCCAAGCCCCAAACACAAACGCTAATCTTTGATGCATCCACTGCAACGTGCAGCGTGTCGAGCTGGTCCAATGGGTACCAGCCAGCTTTCATACACCGGAGTTCCATATCCATACTTCAGCGACAACACCCTAGCCCCAAACCCCTACCTCTGCAGCCGCTACAGCAAGGCTAACCGCCAAAGGCCACAGCCCCAACCCGAATGGCCATTCTTGGGCGCAAATCACCTCGCAGGCAACACCATAATGGTTCTCGTTTTCTAATTGAACAAGAGATCAAGTAATTTCAAGCTAACTAAATAAGAGAGATTGTGTTGCAGTTGGAAACGGGCTATGTGGGTTCTGGCAATTTCGTAGATGATTTGAGGCATGGCATACGACACTCCCCACTCTTTATTTTTCATCTAATCTCTCTCCTCTTGATTTGCGTGTCTGAGATTTGATAACGTTGATTTGCTTTTGGATTTGATTTTTTTGTGTGCTTAGGATTTCGAGTGCTGGACCATGTTTGTTTAACGAGAAAGGAGAGGAAAAATGAGGTTTCAGTTTTTTAGGGTAAAAATGGTATTTCAGTCTTTAGTTTTAAGATAAACGGAAACAAGTATTGCAGGGGATGCATGGTAGTTTTGAAAAGGTATGGTAGGGGGGTGTGAGATTTTTGTCAAACTTTTTGCTTTTGTTTTGGCTGTTGGTGGGGTGGTGGGGTTTGGGGTGGGCGCGCGGAATTCTCCTAGAAGAAATGATCAAGCACACTTAACGGCACATTTAATATCATGTCATAATTTATCAAGTTCAATTGTCTTGATAAGACCAAGTTGAGTAGAGTAGATGCATTGTTGATGAGGTTATTGGTGTCCATGTCAATTGCTTTTGCGTTGTCAATCAAGAAAGGGAACATGAGGTTGACGTAGCTTTAGCGTTTGAGAGTACAACTCCTCTGATTAAGACTTGTTTAATTAATGTATTATATATAATTTGTCTTGATTGATTATGTACTATCGTTTCCTTTCCCTCCTAAAACTAAGCATTTGATCAAGGACTAATCATGGAGCCTTCAGTTTCAAGTTTCCAAAATCAATATAATTTTATAGACTTGGGCAAATGCAAGACCATTAATTTGATGATACTATGAGAAAATCTAAATCATTGTAAGGATATATACCCAATAGGGGTTAGATTATTATTATTCTCTGGTGGAACAAATTCAAACAAAAATTGACATTTAATCTACGTAATAAATTGCCACCAAGGAAGCATCTTAATACTTCGATTGCCAAAACCTGAATATCAGTGACTTAGAAAGCTCTACGAACCGGTAAATTGCACCAAATTTGCCCTACATAGAGCGAATGGGAGTGGCTGGTGGCTAAAGCTTTTTAATGCAGGCAAAGCCACCACCGACGAGGAGAAGTGTTCAACACAATAATCACCGTTAAAAGTTACTGACCCACATGGCCTTCGGCCATGCAAGCCAACTGGCAGATCAGGGCCAGACCATCAAACGCATTGTTACCCATATCTTATATCTTTACTAAGCATCACGGTGGCAGGTGGATCATGGTTGAGTGATTTCTATGTTCAAGCCAACATTGAGTAGATTGAGATCTTCCAACTACCAATATGCTGGCTTCGCTTGTTCCTTACATTAAGAATAGAATTGATAATACCTGTCATTATGTACATATCTGCAAAGAAACAAGCTTGATCTACTGGTTCAATAGGCACTGTAACCCCTCATTCTCAACCTCATGTGGTGGTGTGCTCAAGTTCTAAAGGGCACAAGTTTCACCAATAAAAAACTAAAAACATACACCCAACTGCAAAATGAATCTAATTAAGTTCCAAGAAGATGAATATTAAAAACTTAACAATATCAAATAACTACCAACCTACATAATTACTTAAAATTACAACAGCATAAACGGATTTTTTTTAATTAGTTAATCTCTTGGATCATCTTTGAATACTGTAACTAGGTTTTTATGGCACCAGACTTCTATCTGTAATTGCCTTCACGGTACACCATAATGCTTACTTTTTTGACACGGTGGCCAAGTTACAATCAGCTCTGTACAAGGGCTAAGAAGTTGCATAAGAGACTCGTGGTCTCCTACTTGTAAATGCACTTCTACTTCAATCAATGACATAATTGGGAGCCACAGCCAAGATCCTGTCATCTCTAGACGGACGTCCTTCACCTTCACTTGCTGCTGCTTCTTGACGGTCATCCACCACTATCAGATGACCTTCCCTTCTTATCAAACTCTGCATAGCAGGCATTTGTTATGTGAAGCAACTCCAATAATGATACTATGTTGCCATATGATAGTCCACAAATAATTTCTGGTTTCAAGATAGGTGTTGCAATACCTCAATAATAGCTTTGATTTTGGTAACTTCCTTCTTAACTTCCTCTACAGAACTGTAGGTATTTTTTTCATTCTGTTGTTCCACATACCACTTTATCAAGTCCTTTTGTCTCATTCCAGCAAGCCCACTCCCTGTTGACAGCAATTTGTGAGATTTAGACTGTAGTTAGAACTAAACTATAACAAGGGGACAGTTATATTTTTTCACATGTTTTACTAAAATATTCAAGAACTTCACATTAAACACATGAATGCCAATTACTCATGGTCTTTTTTACCTTCTTGTATTACAGCTTCTTCATGCTGTCTAAGACGCATGACAAGGGCTTGGGTGATCCTCTGAAAATATTCATCAGCTATCACAAGTGTTTTCCCTTGTCGTTTTGCAGAACTTTGTCCACTTTCTGCCCAAGTATAATCCATTTTTTCCTCAATTGACATTGTCCATAGAAAGAAAAGTCAAGAGCAAAGTAGGTGACAAATTCATACCAGTATTTCCCTTAGCTGGTTCAGCAGTCCCATTACTTGGTTGACCATCAACTTGAGTTTCATCATTTCCATAATCACCATCATGTCCATCACTATTCTCTTCTTGAAACTCAGACAAATCAATCTCACTAGATTCAACACTGCTTGCCAAAGAAAGAACCGATCTTGTTTAGAGAAAGAAAGAGAGAGATAGAGGGAGTATAGTGTAATTTCAGCGTGTTACTTGCCTGATTATAGATGTTTTGAGCAATCTCACAGCTAGACGAACATGGCGTGGTTGTACCTGTGAAAAGATAACTTCTGAGCATATGATGAAAAATGAATAATAATGTCAAAGATGGATGAATTGTTAAAACTAATTTACCTGATTTTCCAAATAACTGCGAGCAATGGCCTCAGACAATCTAATCAATGCCTCCAGCTGCCTAACTGTCATGCGATATGCAACTCTACTACCAGGAGTTGTATCACCCCTACGTAGAGTAACGTAAGAGTCGACCAACAACTTCCTGGATTCTGAGCTCAGCTGCATTACCTCATCAATGTTATGAGTAGGAAATGTATATTAAAAGAAACCTTTTCTTGCAAAATGAAAAAACATATTCTGGTTATAGAAAGATTGAGCAGCAAACCTTTGGTCTCAAAGTTTTTGCATACGCAATATATCGCTTCAGTTGTACAGTAGTGAATGCAGGAGCAAGCGCTTCTTCACGCTTCTGATGAACTCTGACGATATGATGGGCAATGTGGTAATCAGTTTGATCATCTGGGTCATCAATCATTACATAGACCAGATCAAACCTCGAAAGAATAGCAGGAGGAAGCGCAACATTGTACTGAAGCGAAAAACAAGTTATTAGTACAAGTAAAAAGACACCAAATTTCTAGCATAAGGCAAGGAAATCAGTTACATGGCTTCTGTATAAGCATATGCTCACCTTAAGTGGTTTAGACTTATCATAGCGTCCACCAGTAGGGTTAGCTGCTGCTAGAATTGATGTTCGGGCATTTAATGTTGCCTGTATCCCTGCTTTCGTAATGCTTATTGTCTGCTGTTCCATGGCTTCATGAATTGCAACCTTCACAATTGTTTGTCAGTGAACTATTATGCATGACATCGAAATCAGAGGCTTAACATAAAATAATGTGAGAATTACCTGATCCCTGATGTCCATCTTGTCAAATTCATCAATGCAACAAATCCCATTGTCAGCAAGCATCAGTGCACCAGCCTTAAAGTAGATCAATCATGCATCAATAAACTTCAGTAAGCAGGAATTAGCAACAGAAAAACACATATCAGAATATTTGGGCTACCATATTTCCGAGCTCCAGTCTTTTAAATGACTGTAAATTTATTTACTGCCTCACAAAAGTTAAGTAATTTGTCTGCTTATTGGTATATTCCTGAATTTAAAAAAAGCATAACAGAACTTGAAATCTTCAGAATTTCTTTCCTGGCCAAGCACTAGACAAATTTGAATGTCTGTTCAATATCATAATTGTATTTTCTTAAAAATAATCTAATATCTTTGTTCTTAAAAACTAAAGGTGTGAACACTGTCCAATATCAAACTTCCGAAATATTTCAAATTTATGTTTCTTTTCCAGCCAAGATGCCTTAGCAAATTTTATGGATCTAGACTAACAGAGGTGTGAAATCGTGGATCCCCTGATAACAGAAAAATTAGGAAATTTCTCCTCAAGCCATTTCAGAGGGACAAAGACTTCAGTAAATGAAAATGACAAGATCTAAAGGAACAAACCATTATAGATAGAGCTTATTTTTGTTTATAACTCAGAAGATAACAACAAATAACATCCACGGATATGTTATAATACAAGTGCCATGACTAATAGAACCATGAAAAATAAACATTTTCTCAGCCAACAAAAGAGCTACAGAAGTGAAATTTTACCTCAATACAGAATTCTCCAGTTTCTGGTTCTTTAGCCACAGTCGCAGTTAACCCTGCTGCAGAGGAGGACTTACCAGATGTGTAGACAGATCTAGGAACTACACCAGAAGTATACCTATACAGACCATTTTTAAGTGCTTCAAGCAATAAAAAGGAAAGATAAATGAAAAACAGGGAAAAAATAAATTAAAATCATACTTGAGGAACTGCGATTTGGCACAGCTGGGATCTCCAACTATACAAACGTTTATATCCCCTCTAAGGTTAATCCCTTCGTGAGTCAACTTGTGGACACCACCCAGAAGCATAAGCAGGATTGCTCTCTTGATATCTTGGTGACCAAAAACAGTTGGGGCAACGCTATCAACAATCTTATTGAAGAAATCTGGGGTATTTCTCATTCTCTGGATCTCATCTAGCTCTTCTGTCTGCCAATTTTAGATAAAGTGAGCAAAGGTAATTTATAACTGTTTTTATTCATAAGTAGGCATCTAAAATATATTAAGAATCCCACAGACATTGACAACCAGCTTAGAGGAACATTATATGCAAAACATGACATCTATGTTCAGTAGGTCTACAAAGTTGAATAATCCACAACTTACTTGCAAATTCTAATCTGTGAACAACATGTCTACAGTCACGAGGTCAAATTTTGTATATGTAAAATCATTAAATTATCCATGGGCAAATTGCTGGAATGGTTTAATAGGTGAAAATTTTGTTTCAATGAGCCCAAAGACAACCACATAAATTATCACTGTAGGTTAGGAAATGATCTTACAGGAATAGTTCATAATTAAATGAACTTACTGTAACTGGAACGTGGTAATCATATTTCAGGCAGTAATAGAAACAATACAAAGAATGTACAAGAGATACTGCATCTTGAACCAACCGTGAAATGATGTTGATCATCTTCATCAGCATCCTTCTTTCTATTTCTTATGTCAGTATCTCTTCTACCATCGACAATCTAGGCAAAGAAGCAATAATGAAACACAGATTACTGAAAGATACTCATCATATAATCCAAATTTGATGATAAGCCACTCTAACAAGGAACCTGAACTGAATTGGCAATAAAGGCAAGGCGATAAGAGAGGTCTCTGACTCCCAAGGCACGGAGTCCCCTCACACCTTCATTTCCAACAGCAGAGTTCTTTCGCTGAGTAGCTTCTCGACGGCACTCAGCTCTCTCCCCAGGAGAGGCCAATGCCAATATGTCAGGTATGACAACAACAGTACCGGTGAAAATGACCCTGTTGGAACAAAAAGATAGGAGCAGAATTATACTCCAAATAAAACTACCTTTTACTTGCTTAAGCAAGAAGACAATATCAGCACTAATATTTACAAAGCTAAAAAAAGGGGGTATAACTGGTTCAGATTTACTAAATTCAGAATCAATTCATCGGAAGGTAGATGATCTTACGTGTCCCCAGCTCTAGCCTGTTCAACAATGTCGTGGCGGAGAATAACATCCAATGATCTTGGTAAGGAACCAGCAGGAATCTCTTTGGAAGTCTCTTGCATTCTCACCCTCTGCCAATCAGCAAACTTACTTTCTTGACGAAGCAATGCCCATTTTGTTCTATTTGCACATGTTGCACTCGCACAGATAGTAGGCTGAAACCCAAAATATTTAATAACACGAAAATCATTCATTCTCAAGCATTAGTTAAACAAATTGAAAGTTGTAATCATGTGATGACGAATCTATAACCTCAGTATACTTGAATTGCTGCTCAACATTCTTGATGACACCTCCACACTCCAAGCATCTAAAAGTTCCTTGTAGAAGCTCAGGTCGAACCTCACTGGTCCGAGTCACCACTCCTGTAACCGAAACAAGTTTCCCAATTTCTGCTGTGGTCAACTCTCTCAGCCTGTACATGGACACAAATCAAATTTCAGCGAATGTGAAAGTAAAGTAAATACATGGTAATAAAATTGGTAAATAAAGAAAGAGTGTAGATTACCGCTTTGAAAAAGGGATGTTGAAGAAAGCTACATTTATATCCTTGTTAGGATTATCATCAGAAATGAAAGTGGGGTTTTGCTCCATCACGAACCTCTTGCACGCATTCTTCAGATAAGGTTCAAATCTACCATCATCACGAATACAATCATCGTAACCACACCACACGAATAATAAATACATTAATTTAATTAGTAAATCAAATTAAATAGAAAGAACCTCAAGTACTCGTTGGCAATAGCCTTTTGAAGAAGATCATTAAAGCGCATGACATGAGAGAAATCGATGAACATGGTGCTCGATTCGTTGGCTCTCATGGCTCCTATTTCTGCCTCGTAATAGGCCTCTCCGTCCAACCTAAAACTGCCAACATATATTTTGAAACCAAAAAAACAAAAAAAATCAATTTTTTTATCAACAAATTTAAAACGAAAAATTCACAAAAGTGTTAGAAAACTCAAACCTCTTTAGAAATTCCAAGAAAATATTCTCCACTCTCACTGCTTTCTCGTCAACCAAGTACCCACCAAATGCCTCCATCGTTTCGTTTCGGTCTTTGGAAACCCTAATTTCGACTCACTCCGATCTATCCAACTGCTCTTCCCATTTTCAATTGTATTTTGTAGTCTCTCGTCTCGGTCTGTGGCGGGAAACCCGCCCTAACTTTCCCGCCAAAACCCACACCCATAAGTGGACCCTGGCCAGGCCTTTGGGTTACATTGCATTACAATTTAAGCCTAACCCGTTCAAAACAAACGGGTTCAAGCCTAGCCTATTTTTATACTGCCAAGCCATTCTCATCTCATGTCAATGTAATGCAACATGGTGTAACAAAAAAATTTTCTTCGGACCGGTTAAAATTTTTTTGTTAATGTTTAATTTATAACAAAATTTTGTATAAAAAAAGTCTAAATATACAAGAAATGTGTTAAGTAAAAATATATATGTTTATTTTTATTTATATATTAAATTAAAATTGTAAATGAGAAAGAGAATAATAATGGAAAGTTATAATTTGATAAACTGAAATTTAGGTGTAATTACATTTTATAATAAAATAATAAAAAGAGAAAAGATCATTTAAAATATAATTTCATTTTAAATGTTTTATAAGATTTAAAATGAATTTTTTTCATAAAAATCTTCTTTTTTCTTAAGTTTAGGTGGGATATAGAAAAATAAATTTTGTCTTGAAGCAAGGGTGTAAAAGCAATAATTAGGAGCTTTTACATCAAATTGAATTTTTTCTCAAAATCTTGGTATACATCCCCCACTTACGCCCCGTTACATGCCCACCTCACACTCACACTCACACACACACACATATGTATAATTCAACAGTAATACTAGACTTACAATCTATTATGTCTCAGCTTTACAGTAATACAAAAAAGACGATTTTACCCTTTACAAAGAAAGTAAATTACAAAAATATCCTTCCATATGAAAAATCTATAATACCCTGTTGCAAGACTTCTATTTGAGTTGTAAAGAGTTGGCCCACGTCATCTCGAAACCTCCAATAGATTAGGAAGAGTTGTGCTGTAGATATATGATGATGACTCGCATAAGGAAACATATCGAAGCTTTTAGATGAGATGTGGCAGTAGGAGCAAACAAAAAATATGGGAGATGGTAATACTAAATAAACTAGAACAATGCTTATGGAAATGATTTACTGAAGTAATAGTCAATATATTACTATTTGGATACTATTCAGGAGAAATACAGAAACAGCTATGATTGCCCGTTTAATCTGAAACTCGAGGACAATGATCTGAAAGCAACCTGTAGACTGATGATGTGAATGAAATAGTTGAGACACGATTAATCATGCAAAGGATAAGAATATAGAACAGCTATGACCGATGATAGCAAACTGTATGATGATTTTTTGCAGATTCTAAACAGAAAAAACTGTATTTGGACTGTACTTGATGAAAATCATGCTTGACAAGTGTTTTTGAATAGTGTTTTAGCCATAAAAGACATGAACAAGGTTGTGCTTAATAAGAATGTGTTTGAGAAGTGTGTTTAGATATATCAGAGGATGAAGATGATTGATGAATAATAATAGGAATGTGTTTAAGGCTTTTGGCATGTGTTTCTTGATGATTTTATGAAGAATGCATGAAGGTTTATATAGCTAAAGTACAAGAAATATAATTGGTGTCAACTAGGATAAGAAATAAGAGAGTAAGAGATAATATTTGTGATTATCTCTAATTATCTTAATAAAATTATGAGATAAATACTAGGATAAAGTTTAAGCATATTTGTCTAGGATAATAAAATAAAATATATGGACAAATCTAGGAGACTTTTACCATCTTGCCCTCACCCTTAATCTCAAGTGTAATTTACCAAAATACCCCCCAAGTAGCTTTGTAACACAGGTTGAGTGGGCCTCATATTTCTAGTTTGTGCCAACTAATTCATGCCCCACCAAGAAGCGCCATGGGTGGCTTGGGCCCACTTAATCTGAGTACATAGATTAGATACAATTTCAATTTCATATTTAGATTCAGATTTAGAGTTTAGATTCATAT
Source organism: Boswellia sacra (assembly GCA_013180625.2). Classification (NCBI taxonomy): domain Eukaryota; kingdom Viridiplantae; phylum Streptophyta; class Magnoliopsida; order Sapindales; family Burseraceae; genus Boswellia; species Boswellia sacra. The sequence goes on from SNVD02011628.1 coordinate 48,187, forward strand.
TTGGCCCATGGGGCTAGTTTGAGCAGAGCCCATGGGGCTTAATTAAGCCCAATATTGATTGTGCTAGCGCTAGACTTTGTTTATGGGCTTATACCGAGTCAATTTTCAAGAACTTGTAGTAATTATACTGACTTTACTAATTGTGCTGAATGCAATGGCCATGGACTTAGTATTGATTGTATAGATTTAGAGTTCAGATTCAGATTAGGCTCATTAGGCCTACTTAGGCCGAGCCTATGGGGCTTGAGCCAAAATCGAGCATCAACATTAAACCCCCCTAATTGGGTGGCCCATGTAGAATGTCAAGATGGGCCACACAATTGTAGACATGATTATCAATGTTTGGTTATGGCTTATCATTTTCAGCTCTTTTATCTTCCTAGAATGGTAAAGATTTTTACCTAATTATGCATGCCTCACTCTCTGAGTTCAAATTTTGTTGTAGACTTTTGTCTGTATTTTCTACCAAGTGCTTTGTCTATAGTTATTTGGCATAATGGGTTCTAATTTCTGTGTGCTTCTGAATTGGGCTAAGCTTGAATTAGGTTGCTCAATTCTTGAATAGGACTCAACTTGATTTTTCTATGGGCTTCCCATTTAAAAGTCCGCTTGGGCTTATCTTAATAGGCCTTTCTGTATGGATTTGGGTTGCATGGGAGGAAATCATTTTGACCTTGCCTTGCTTTATGAGCTTTATTGGGCCATGTTGAGAAAAGATAATAATGGTAGCCTTTCCTGTGAAGTCCAGCCCATCAAACTTATTTGGCTCCTAATTTAACTTCGCCTCATCATCATCTCCTACTTGAATTTGAATTTTCAATTTCTCCTTGAATTTTGATCTTCCAACATGATTTTCTCTAGGATTGTTACTCTCCCAAGAATGCTTTAAATACTGCCTTATCCTCATTTTATGCACCTTTAAATTTCAAACTCAAAATCGCAGCTCTTCTACATTCTATTGTTGCTTCTACTACTGGTGAGTACTTTATATTTGTGCTTGGTCATGATTAATCTCTTGGCTCTCATCTCCCAGATTGTTTCACACTTCAATTGCCTTTGTGTTTCAATGTTTTAAAGTTGTTTCCCTTTTCTCTACTGCAACTCTATCTATTGGGTATCATCTTGCTTTTCTTTGCAGACTAGGGTTTAAAACAACAAAATTTCTTCCTTTTCCCTCTAACCCATTACACATACTTGCCTTTTATGTGATTTCTACTTCTCTTTTGACTTGTGATTCTGTCTCTATTATATTCATAGAATGGGTTTTTTTCTGCATGACCATTTGTTCGAAACTCTTAAGATGTTTATCTAGAATATCAAAGAAAATCTATTGAGCTTGACCAACACACCTGATATTGCTCATAATGGCATTCTCCTTTCAGCTGATTCTATATCCCTCTGTAGGATTTTGAGGGGTGGTTACCATGCAATCCTAATTTATTTCTGTACTCCTTTTAGATCTTCTACTGGCTAGAATGAATGGTCAATTTTGAGATGAATAATGCCTTTACCTTTGAGAGACTGACTCGTGCTAGAATCACTGATACCTTGATTTCTTTTAGGCGTTGTTATTTACAAAAGGACTTTCCTTCCTTGAGGCAATTAGTTAGATGATGGTGCTGTTCAACTGACACTTTTGTAACTACTTGGGACGAGTTTACCAACTATGGAGGATGTTGTTATAATTTTAGATTTTCCATGTTCTGGTGAAGGGGATCTATTTGCCATCCACTTATCTGTTGTAGAGAAAGTGATGCGTTCGAAACTAGCAAGTATACTAGTCGCGCAAGTAATAAAGTGATAAGTAAGATATCATTCCCACGAGGATTGATTCTAATTGAATTTGTTATTTCCAGCAACAATTAACTAAATGGGGGTTTTGTTGGTTGATTAACTAGATGAAAAACTGAGTACGATGGTAATTAATGAATAACACAATGCAAACTTAATTGAAATATGAATTAATCAATGATAGAAATCTGGTCAAGGGATCATTCTCCACCACAAGATATGGATTTACGAATTAATTACAGAATTATCATCGAATTACACCATTGAAATTATCAACCGTAGATAACAATAAGCTCTGTTATCCCAATCTTTCCTTACTTTGTTGTTAAATAAAACAGGCTCTTTATTTAATCTCTATCCATTAAACAACCTAGAACAAGCTCTCTAAATTTAATTCAATGGATGCATTAAGATAAGAAAGATAGGTTGATCTAAGCAATAAACACACAAGCTCGGATTATTTAACTTAGGTTGTATTCTCCAATTGCAATCTCTGATCACAATTTTGCTACTAAGGATTAGAAATTCAAGACAATTACGGATCAAGATTTCTAGTCTAGCAATAGACAATATCCAGATTATATTCAGTTGGCCACCCAAATACAATCCAGCAAGCAATCATAAGCATTAAACATGGGAAAATACAAGCAACTTCAATTAGAGAATTGTATAACAATTCCTTGCACAATCAATTCACAAAAACCATATCAAGGGCTTTGAAATCACCCTCAACCAATTCAGATTCAGTTACACATGTTTAAGAACGTGGTAAATACAATACAACATGGAGACATTCCAGAAAATGAAAGAGAAGGGAAAAACTTAGCAAATTTGATGTAATTCTCTTTGGATTGTAGTTCTTCCTCTTCCAAGCTTCCTTTCTCCTTCAAGAACTCCAAGAGATGAAAGAATTCCAGAGCTGCAGCCTCCACCACGTTCTCCCCTCTTCAAGTTATGAAAATAAAACCCTAACATGTGTTTAAATACTCTGCTACAGTAACCTGCTACAGTGTCCCGTATTATACATGCTACAGTGATGTGTGGAATTACATTTCTACCTGTCTCTTATACACATCTAGATGTGTATAAGAGACAGTCGGTACACTGAATGGATTCATAAACCGTAAATTTCTCCAAAAAGTAGACTTCGATAGCTTTTCAATGGTATATGATATGTCATCGGGTTCATTGTATATCAATACAATTAAATCCGAGAAGATGGTTGACTAGCAGAGGTGAAAATGAAGGGTTTTACTCAATTTTTGTGCAAGTTGCTCCAAAACTCCTACAAACATCAAAACCACACAAAAACATAAAAATACCAAGGAAAATAGCAATGAAACATGGACGAATTGATATGAAAATGATATATAAATAGACACTTATCAAATTCCCCCACACTTAACTTTGCTAGTCCTCGAGCAACTACGACAATATGAAATAAAACTAAACCGAAACAGAATCAACAAAAAATTAAAACACACAAATGCTTCATCTTGCAAATAGGCCTCAAAGATTGTACTTAATTATACCCCAAGGAAAACTTCAAAATAATGCACTTGATCAAGAATTTTATCTCAAATATTAGTTTCGCTTCACTTCATTTCCTCAAGTGTGTGTGTGTAGAGCCATTCTCACCTAATCACTTGTAACCCGGATGAGTTTATGCATAAAAATGAATCATATTTAATAGTGAAAATGTGTGTATAAACGAACTCCATAGGCCTGCTTTTCAAGTTACTCTCCACTAATGTAGACCAGCACAACACGAAGGATCAAGTAGGACTTTATTAAGCTTGTAACGTTTGGCTTGGGTGAAGTATGATAAAGGATAATAATTTGGCTCAAATCACCCACAAACACATAAATCATTCAAGATTATGTAGAGCTCAACCCCATAACACAACTTTATTTCAATTCGCCAGATTACTTCCCCAAACTCATTTAGAACACTCAATCTTCTTTTTTTTCTTTTTTCTTTTCTTTTTCTTTTTTTTAGAAAATAAAAGAAACTACACCCCCACACTTTGTTGTTTCATTCTTTTTAAGAACACCCAAGGGTATAGATATCTTTTTCTTCTTCTTTTTTATTTTAACTGCAATTCCCTCCCCCACACTTAAACAACACATTGTCCTCAATGTTTAAGTACGTAGAAGATAAGTACAGATTGTTTTTTTTCTCTCTCTCTTTTTTTTTTTTTTACAAACATAATAAAACTCACTTGCATTGCTCATGGCACAATCCAACCTCCTCTAATTTCCCAAAACCAGAACATAGCTCAAAATGTAATTGCGAATGATTTACATGCTCATAGGTAAGGGATAAACTGTTTGGAACAAATTCAATTGAGATTAGGAAATCTTTTAGTAAGTTAACAAAGAAAAAGATTTACAGAGGCTCAAAGGGGTAACTAGGGTTCAATTTTAGTCAAGGTTGGCTCTTAAGGCTCAAACGATCCAAAGATGGCTTAAATCATTTCCCTAATGTTGCACAGTCTAGGATTTCGCCTCGAGTGACCATCAAACAAGTTCTAGAATTCATTAAAATCTGAAGACACACTTAAATTACATAAACTTTCTCTAAGTAAACAAATAACTCAGTGATAATGGCTCGGTGCTCAATTTTGTGCAAGGAATCAAAAGCAAAGCGAAAACTAATAAACATTTCAAGCACACAGATCCATGCATCATTTATCATTTTCCAAGAGTTATTCTTAATTCAATCATTATCTTATCATCGACCCACAATATGCAAGAAAAGAGGTACGTGGCGTTGTTACACCTGAGTCAAGATTGTATATTTCAACAATCCTTAGGACCAGTAGCCCGCAGACTTAAGGTTTCCAGCCTATATACCTTTATTATAAAAGAACAAAACAAGAAACAAGACACTTCAAACAACATGAAATAAACAAACTACAAATTTATTTAGAGAGAATGCGTTTCAAGAGTTAAGGAAACCCCTATTCTGCCATTCTCAGGTTTTTCCACAATGTTTTTTTTTTTAAATCGAAACTGATAAAGACTAAAACACATAACAACTCTAAATTACATAAAACTAAACTTACTCATAAAATAACAAAGTCCAATAAGTCAGTAAACACAAACAAGTCAGTTAGAATGGGTCTAAAAAGTTTAGAAATTAGCCTCCTTATTCAGCCATTATGGATTGAAGAGATCCACAATGCGTTTCAAGAGAACTTGAACTTTTTAAGCCACCACTCTAAAAACCGAGATTAGAAATATTACCTGGGACGAAAGAAACAACCTGAAAAAAAAACTCAAAAGAAATGACATGAAAAATCTCAAATAAACACACTAAAAAGAAAGTAAACAAAAATGAAGAAAACCAATAGATAGAGATTACAGATGGAGCGTTAAATCCAGTCTACGCCTTTTATTGCCTTCTCCAAACCAATCTATCCGGAGCCATTGTTGGATCAGGCGAATAGACGAATTCTTGGAGTTTATCAATTAACTCCCCTGCAGTTGAAGCTGTAACCAGGATTTGCCTCGCCGACGGTGAGATGAAGTTTTTTTCTACAGCTTGATCAAGAAAGGACAACAAACCATCAAAAAAATTATTAACATTTAACAAACCAATGGGTTTCCGATGGATGTTTAGCTGTGCCCAAGAGGTGATTTGAAATATCTCCTCTAATGTACCATAACCACCGGGCAAAGCTATAAATGCATCAGATTTAATGACCATATGTGCAATACGCTCATGCATACTAGAAACCTGTAACTCTTCCCCCACGGTGTTACCTACGATATCTCGTACAGCTAATGGTTTTGGGATAATGTCGAGAACTTTGCTCCCTCCCAGGGATGCAGTTGTCGAAACACACCCCATTAAAACCCAAGACTACCCCCTCAATAAATCAAATGAATACCCCTTACAGCTAATGTCCTACCAAGATCAAGAGCTGCTGTTGTAAACTCTCCATCTTTACCAAAATGCGATCCACAAAATACGCATATATTTTGGAATCGCCGAATTGGTGTTTTCTCCATTTCTAAAAGTGCTCTAAACTTTGTGTAAGACAATGATGCAAGTTAGGTATTATGCGATACAAGTGCAAGACAGGTTATAAAATGACATTTGAGAATATGCAAAATGGATATATACACAAGTAAAACTCTCAAATTTGACACATGGGGACAGAATTTCGGTGGGGGTTGCTCGATGCAGATTTATCGCCCCAAGATTTGAAAAAATGAGATATGCTTTCGGTGGGGTTTGACCAAAACCTACACACTTGTTCCCAAGTGAAGCATGGAATAGACATACACTTTCGGTGGGGTTTGACAAAACCGGCCACATTGTCTCCCACGTGAAGCATGAAAAAAGTAGAGATTATACTTTCGGGTGGAGGTGACAAAACTCCACACTTGTCTCCAGTTGTGTACTTATGCCATAGGGTAGTCATATGCTGGTTTGTCAAGAAGAAAACTTGAAATTAAAACAAACAAACAACAACAAACAACAACAATACAAAAACAACATTGATAATCAGATCAAATGAAACAAAAAAAAAAAATTCTACAACAACAACACACATTCAAATATACAAGTAGTTGTGATTGTGGTCACATCTTCCTCTGGTTTTACATCCAGTAACGGCTGAAACGCCTTCTATGAGTCGGGGATTTGCTTCCCATCCAGTTTTCTTATAAACTGGCAAACAAGGTCGTTTTTAGTCAGAGTCCTAGGACTTATAACACTGCAATTCATCCGAAATGTGTCACAATTTTAAGCCAAATTCACGCTGAATAAGTGCACAAGAATGTGACTAAGAGTTAATAAAACATTATCCAACGACTCATACTCAGACATTCTTAATTAAATGAGAGTTTATCTTCTCTATTCTGGACACAAATCTAAATGAAGACACAAGTCTGGGTTTACAATTCCATCTGCACATTTATAACATACTTGTAACCTTCTCGCTCTTCGCCTCTTGGCGTAGTAGCTATTTCCTGGACCAGGCATGTATTTTGCGAGATTAATGTCCGGCTCACCGGACAATCTCACCTTGGCTTCGATAAGCCATCGGATATCGGCAGGCACATTTAGGAGCATCAACGCCCAAAGTCTAGTCATCCGTACTTTATAAATTTTAAACACAGCATTTTGAGGAAGTGAAGGAAAATATTTACGAAGGTTTGACACAAAGTTATCGGCATCCATTGAAGAGGAGAAAAGGAGAGCTATTACCGGTAATACGATTGAGTTTGTTTTTCTCCAAGATATGCACATTTCAAACCTTCGAGCAATGACTTCAGCTCCCGTTTGGATGTTTCCTCAAGCTGTTGTACAAATGAATTCGAAGTACGGAATAATCAAATTAAACAAAAGGAAGGAAAAGAAAAGAGCAGAAATGAACAAAAAACACATAAAAGAGATAACAACAAAATAGCAAACAAAAGTCAAAAGCAAGTAAAAAAAATAAAAACAAATAAGACAGATGGCAAAGAGAGATAAAACCTGATCAATTTAATGGCCTACGAAAGGAATCTCCTCGAGACACAAAAATCAATCATTATTACCTTATTTTATTTTTCTTTTCTTTTCTTTTATTTATTTTTCAAAAACATTGGGTTGCCTCCCAATAAGCGATTGGTTTAACGTCCTCAGCCTGACGTTGGTTCCATCATGGGAGGGTCCAATCTCCGCTGTGCTTCTCTAGTGGGCTTGGATCCTTTTTCCAACAAGAATTGTTGCATACATATGGCTGGGCCTTGGATGTTAGCAATCGTCCACCCAATAGTTATTTTGTGATTTCTAAGTACTTGGACGAGTTTCTCTTCTTGTAGTGGTGCAAGGCCCATTTCTATTATAACTGGCAAATAATCATTCTCACCAAGAATCCATGATTCAAATGATCTGGATAGTGACTTAAGCTCCACGGTATTGGCCTTCAATCACAGAATGAAGAAGTTCTCATTAGGATAAAGAAAATTCAATATACAAAAACATCATACTGCTATGGTTGATGGCTTATAGTCTCATCTAAGCTTGCCCGAGCTTCTTCACTTCTTTAGACACTTGTATCAAAATGTCTTGATTCCTTAGAATTTTCTGTACATATGTGCTCACAATAGCTACATCCAATCCATTCTTGCAAGTTTAACTCAAAACATTGTGTGGCAGAGAATCAGTAACGTCAACTACAAAAGAGAATATAAAGTCACTAGGGTACCTCATTGCCTCAAAAATATTGAAACAGATCCACATTGCCATCGAACAATATGGTGAGAGTGCCATCATGAACATCAATCTTGGTTCTAGCAGTTTTCGAGAATGGTCTCCCTATAAGAATCGGTGTTGGATTAGGAGATGTCTCATTCTCTATTTCAAGAACATAAAAGTCTACTGGGAAAAGCAATTGATTCATCTGCACAAGCACATCTTCCACAACTCTTTTGGTATATGCATTAAAACGATCAGCAATTTGAATGGTAATACCAATTTCCGCAAAAGGTCCAAGATTTAAAGAAGCATAAGTAGAATATGGCATGATGTTAATAGATTCTTCTAAATCTAACATAACTCTTTCAGACTTGGTTTTACCAATGGTGTATGGCATGGTGAAAGTACCTGGATCTTTGCACTTTGGAGCAATTTTCCTTTGCAATACAGCTGAAACATCTTCCCCCACACTTACCTTCTCATTTTCCTTTGAACTTCCTCTTGTTGGTGGCATAATGTTGACAGGTTGACAACCCAAGAGGGGGGTGAAATTGGGTTTTTATTTATCAAAACGAATTTATAAAACTTTTCTTGAAAGATAAAAATTATTTCACTTTTTCTTTTGAGAATAGAAGTGAAGAAGATGAAATTAGAATTTATCAAAGATGCAATCAAAAGAATAATAATGATGAACAATCACAAGTGCAAGTAAAGGTAAAGAGGAAAGGGATAGAGAGAGTGCAAACTCAATTTACGTGGTTCGGCAAACCTTGCCTACGTCCACGTGCTCCTAGCTCCACGAGCTAAGCTTTCCACTAAGTTGTAGAATCTTTACAACTTGCTTGATGAACAACCTCACCAAGACTTTTTCTTCCAACTCTTGATAACACCACACCCAGAGTTCTTCTTGATGAACAACCTCACCAAGGAAAGAGTTCTCTCAAGGATATCTTTTATCCTTTACAAGAAGATCTCACTCTCACACAATATAAGAACAAAGAAAAGTTTTTACAACAAAAGTACAACTCTCTTCAAAGAGTAGATAAAGAATATAAAAGCTCTATAAACTTGATATTTCTCTTGGCTTTTTGCTTGATAAAATGCTTCTCTTGCACTTGTTGAATGCATGGGAGAATGGCTCCTTTTATAGGCAAATGAGATGAACTTAATCAAGTGAAGACACCATCTCCAAATTTTCTGCCCACCATAAAAACCGTAATTTTTCTGCCATTTTTGTCAATGTTTCGTTTGAAATTTGAAAATCTGTAAAACATAAAAGATCTGCACATTTGAATAATCTTTTCAACGCATCAAGAATCAAGTCATTTGGATATCTGTAGCTCAAGATATGGCCAAAACACCATTCGGTGCTCATGTGACTTGATTTTTCCTCCATGTGTCAGTCCACCAACTTGAATGATAATTCTGTCAGTCTTCCGTTTGAAATTTGAATTTCATCAAAACATAAAAGATCTTCATATTTGAATAAGCTTTCCAAAACATTAAGATTCAAAGAATTTGGATATCTCTATCTTAAGATATGGCCAAAACACCATTCGGTGCTTATATGAGTTGATTTTTCTTCTCTGTGTCAGTCCACCGAATTGCATGTCAATTATGTCGGTCTTCCATTTGAGATTTGAATTTCTTCAAAACATATGAAATGTGCCCCATTAAGTCATCTTTCTAATGCCGCAAGAATCAAGTCATTTTGATTTTTCTAACTCAAGATATGTCCAAAAGAGTATTCGGTGCTCATGTCAGCTGCTTTCATTTGTCTTTCA
>SNVD02011630.1:0-58068 GCA_013180625.2 Boswellia sacra
CTAGATTTTCAAACTATGAATATGTTTGTCTAGGGACTGTTCAAACCACTCTTAATGCTGGTACCATGATGGTTACTATGTTTCCTAATTTCAATATGCCTGTCAATGATCCTCAACTCTGAACTTGTCTCAAATTGCATGTTCAAGTTGTTGGAGTTGTTCCTGTTGGTGCAATCTATATGGCCACTCTTCACTATTAGATGTTGTACAGAGTGCAAGATCATGCTATGGGCATTGCTCTTCCAAATGAAACAAATGATTCTATATTTATTAATGTAGAATCAAATTAAGTTCCTAGCTGTACTTTTGTTTCTAAACAGATTACTTAGGAAAAACTCAAAGAATTGATACCAACTAAATAGCTAACCAACTATAAAGAAACTCATTTAGCTTCTTCATAAAATCAACCCTTGCAATCTACAGAACCGTCCTTCAAAAGAACAACTAGTGGAAAAATAGAAATCCATTTTGCTCTTGAAAAACCTTCAACTCAACCTTTTTTCAACTCAATTTGGAATTTCTCCATATATTCCTACTGAGATCTATGCCTTTGATGATCAAGGAAATCTGATTCTTATGTTTCAACAACATCAGCTTGATAATCCTTATTGCAACTGTCCTGTTTGTCTAGAGCATGTTGATCCTTTCAAACCGCTAAGTAGAAGGAGAGCTTACAGGCTTTCAAAGCCTCGCACATCATCAGATGCCTTTTATGAAGCTTACAAGATGAAAGCTCTTGGTTATGATTTACTAGGAGAACCAAGTGACAAGTCTGACTTTGTGTTAAATACACTGATCCAGATCATCAGATAATTCCAGAACCTTCTAGATGAGATGATACAGATGGTTATTCTTCTTTTGAATCTTCAGATCTTAAACCATCAGTATCAATTTTTGCTCCATAAAAGAGATGTATGTCTAAAGCTGTTTGGATTTCAAAGAAACATATAAAAATAGTTGTTCCTTCTGTAGCTATGTATCAACCAGATCCAACTTCATTTTCCTCTCTTAAGTCCAAAGAACACCCTGTTACCAAAAAAAAATCTGCATGAAAAGTCAAACCACCAACTTTCGAAAAGCAGATGAACACCCGGAGCAGATGGCTCAAGTAAAAGCAGTATTAAATTGGCAATCTCAAAATACAGTGGTTCAAAATCAATATCTTCAGAAAATAGAGAAAGCAATAAAGAGAATCGAGTCAAGAATGGATTCTCAACAACAGCAGGTGTTAACTCCTCTTGAAGCTTTAAAGAAAAGAATTGAAGATCTCTATCAGATTATTCTTCAACATCTAAAGCAATCCATTCCTTTTCAACATCTTCAAACTGAGACAAATCATTTAAAAGAACAATTGATTTCTTTAGAAGGAATGATTTCTTCTACACAACCCCCATAGCATTGTTTAGACAGACTTTTTACCTTTATTTCTTTGCCATCTCTCTTGCCTAAAAACACTACAAACCTTAACACATCCAACACATCCTACTTCTATTTCTATTTTTAGGGATAGTTCATTGTTCCTCAAAAATCAACGTCCTTTGCCTCAGAAACCTTCAAAACAGAAACAAAATCCCTCTTTCAATAAAACTTCTCCACCAAACCTACCAACCCAACTTACCATAACTTCTAATCCTATCACTACATATCTCCAAAATCTCACCATGGAACCTCAAATTCTAGACTTATTTTCTTCTTCAGAAAATATGTCTGATCAAGAAAAATTTCAAAATTTTGATTTAGATTTTGATTCATATCAGATTCTACCCATCATGATGCAAACTAGTGATGGTGATCCTCAGTCTTCTCGTACTCATGCCATTTTTCAAGATCCTTCTGATGAAGATGAATCTATTGAAGATACTATTCATGCCAATGACCACACTCATTAACCTACTTGTCACATGACTTCTCTGTTCATCTTTGATGATTGTGGTATTGATGATCAAAGGAACATAATACATGAAATGACATCTTAGTGCAATACAGAAATTTTACGCCCTAGATCAACAGTTAAAGGTGTTATTCTTGATTTTGTAGCAAGAATGATATGCTCTTTACAAGAATGGTCGTTAAAACTTGGAGAATATCACCAACTGCAGATTACTGATTCTATGGATATCAATCAATTCATTTTCTATATTTACTCAGAATTTATGGGTAGTCCTACTCATGTTGAAGACAAAGCACGAAAAGAATTTTTTGAATTGAAATGTTGTTCTTTTAAGCCTAAGCATATTCACTGCCATTTCAAAAAGGTTCGTGAAAGATTTTATCTCATTGGAGGCTTAGATTATCCCAATCTTAAGTAGGTTTATCTCAATCAACTTCTAGATCCTTTAGGATCACAAAACTTGAGGTTTATTGCATTCAAAGGAATTACTCTATCTCAAGTATATTTGGGGAATCTATTTCAATTTGCGCTACAACAACTTCAAAAACTTTGCAATAGTTCTAAATTTCTTACTGAATATAATAATGTTTGGAAGAAACTTGGAAAAGTTTGTCAGCGACCAGACCTCAAGATTCAGTGTAAATGTGATAATTCAGGCCTCTGCCCAACCAAGAAAAAGGAACATTTTCGAAGATTTAAGAAGCAATCTTCTTCTTGGTCAAAGAAAACAAGAAGATTTTTCTACAAAAAGAAAACAATGAGAAAGTCTAACAAATGTTATATTTGTAATCAAAACGGACATTTTGCAAAACAGTGTCCTCAAAAGAAAAAGAAAGAGAAGGTTTTTCATACTATTTCTCAAATTACAGGAATTTCCTGTTATGATGAAGACATTAAATCTATCTTCTTAGAACAAGAAGTAGAAGATGAAGATACTCTCTTTATGATTAGTTAGCCAGATGCCTATTCAGAAGAAGAATTTTATGAGTCCTATGAAGTTCAACCAATCTCAATACAGTCAATTTGTGAATTTCAAATTTCAATGTTCCTATTGTGCCAGTGATAATACTGGCATCCAAGTTTGACAAGCCAATCAATTTACTTGCTCTAATTGATACTGGAGCTGCCGCTTCAATTTTAAATCCAACTGTTCTTCCTTCAAAATATTGGATTTCACATTGGCAATATTTTCGTGCTGCTAACAATGAGGTTTTCTCTACAGAACTCACCAGCAAAAAGGTAAACCTTAACTCTTTCCAGGTTTATATTTTGCTCACAAATTTATGGGTTCAACTCTTCCTGATAAAAACTTCATTATAGGTTTTGATTTATTAGCCTAGTTTTTTACTAAAAGAGTTTTGATTAAATCTGATGGGTTTGGACATAGAAATTATTTTCACCCATGGGTTAAACTAGATCCTTCTTATTCCTTTGACCCATTAGAAAACTTAAAAACCTATATTTTGTCAACTTCAGTAGCCAATAGTCATTTGAAATTCTTTATGAAATGTTCAAATCCTCTCTAGAAAAATTCAGAATTCTTCATTTCTCTTCCTTTTAAGAAAAATGAAGATGTTAGCCCCATCAAAGCTAGCCATAGAGGAATGAGCCCAGAATATTATAACCTCGCCATCCAAAAGCTAGAACAATTACAAGATCAAGGATTAATTGAACCTACAGAATCTGCATGGGCTTGTGAAGCTTTTTATGTCAACAAAAGAGCTGAGCAGCTTAGAGAAAAATTAATATTAGTGGTTGATTTTTGTCCTCTCAATCTCTTCCTAGCTGACAATAAATTTCCAATTCCTAACACCCATACCTTCTTTGCCAACCTTGATGAAGCTTGTGTTTTTTCTAAAGTTGATTTAAAAGTAGGATTTTGTCAATTAGGAATTCAAAAGGAAGAAAGATTCAAAACTAGGTTTTGTATTCCTAATCATCATTTCCATTGGACTTTTATGCCTTTTGGGTTGAAAACAACCGCCTCTATCTTTCAAAAAGCCGTGATCAAGATCTTTCAAACTCTCAAATCTAATATGCTCATCTACATAAATGATCTTCTTCTGTATTCCTCAACAATAGAAGAACATTTAGAGCTGCTACAGCAAATGCATTCTCTCTTTTTGCAGTATAGTATAATGATCTCTCCCAAGAAATATATTCTTGTGATCCCAGAAGTAGATTTTTTGGGAATGACAGTTACTGAAGGGCAATATCATCTTCAACCTCATATTGGAAAACAACTACTGAAATTTTCCAATGAAAACCTTACCAGGCAACAAATTCAACAAGTGTTTGGTATCATAAATTTTATGGCAGACTCCATTCCTAAGCTGTCTATGGTCATTCACCCTCTACAGATTACGCTAAAAAAGTATGCTCCATCTTGGGGAATTGACCACATTAATGTTGTCTTACAAATCAAGAAGATTGCTCAGAATCTTCTTCCATTGCAAATTCCTTTCAGTGAAAAGAGAATTTTGCAAACGGATGCTAGTGACTTATACTGGGCAGCAATTCTTTTTAAAGAAAAAAATGGGAAAAGAAATATTTGTGGATACAAAAGTAGTTCTTTCTTGATTCTGAAGTTCATTATCATTCTACATTTAAAGAGATTGTTGCAGTGAAGAGAGGGATTGAAAATTTCAATTTCATTGTAGTGGCCATCATTTTCTTATGGAAATGGATATGAGCTCCTTTCCAAGAATGTTGTAGTTCAAGCAAAAATAACAGCCACATCCTCAACTACTTAGATGGTCAACCTGGTTCTCGCAGTTCACTTTTGATGTTAAACATGTCAAAAGAAATAATAACATCCTTGCAGACATGCTTTCTCAACCGCAATAGAACAAAGTTAATCAAAACAACTCTCTCTAACTCATTCCGGTGATCCATATGATGCACCACTTTTCATCTTCTTCAACAGAAAGAGAATTCATACCCCCAAAAGTTCCAACCCTAATAGCAAATCAATCTCTGAACCAATCCCATCATAAGCAAATGATGGAATATCAGGCTAAGATCCTCATACAATATGGTACATTTTCCCCCAAAAATGTAGAAATCCATCCAAAATTTCCATACATGAAAATATACCACCTCCGAGATATTGAGAAAGACTTCAATCCAGAAAGGCTATGGTTTCTTTGGCATCTTATACAGCAATTTTCTATTGGCATTAAGTTCAATCTTAATTACATGCTAAATAGAATGACTCGTGCAAGTTTTTTGTACAACAATAAAACTCTCAGTACTCCTTCTAGGTGTTTTCAGATTTTTCTTGAATAGTTTCATCCTTTCTCATGATGGAAAAACCGGTTCGAGTATCAAAGACAAAAAAGTTTTAATCTTCGTGGACAAAAAGCAGCACACCACATCATCTACATTTTCAAAAGAACAAAGCATCATCACTAATAACAATTTGTAGTTCTTTTCTCATGTGCAGCAATGCTGTCTATCTCTATATAGCTTAGCCCATGGGAAGCATATCCCTATGAATTTAGGGAATTTCAAAGGAGAATTGCATAAATAAATTCCAGAATTTCACCTCAAATTTGGCCATCCATTGAAGATGATGCACCATAGGAAGAATATTCTTCTGCATATTCTTACCAACTGAGACAATATAAAAAGGTTACCATTCTACACACAAACATGTGGAAAATGGAGAAAGCTCTTATTCTCAATAAGCCCAAGCCCAAGATGATAATGATAATGATCCACTCTTTTAACTCAGTCTTGAAAGTTTACCATAGCTGACAGTTCCATCTGCATCTCAAAAACAATCTTACCCTCCATATTTCCAAGATTCTCAAGATCCATACAGTCTCGATGAGCTTTATCTTCAACAGATCTTAGAAAAGGAATCTGTGCCAGTTCAAGATAAGAAAAAGAATGAGGATATCCCACAGTTTGACATGTTGACATGATGGGACCCAGACAGTGATGATGATTCCAACGAATATCCAAGGATCTTCAACATCACCACATCTCCTAAGTAAAGAAATGTCATGAAAACTTATTCAAATAGTACTTTTGCTTTTCACATGTTATCATCATGTTTCCATGTGTCCATAAACATGTCTATGTGGATAAGTATGAAAGGTGTGACAAATGTGTAATTTATTTTTAAGCTTATCTTGTTGTAATCTTATCTTCCCTACGTGTCCTGTAACTAGAAATAACTAGAAGAAATACTTGTGACAGATGTATGGATAGGAAATGTCTAAGCATCTTGAAAATATGTTGTAACCAGGGAGATATTCTTATCTCTCTAATATAAATATAAATGAGAGTTTTTAGCCTCTCGATATAGAAAGGAAAGAAAACCCTTTCTGAAAAATTTCTTTATGCATTTTATATCTCTTTCTTTTCTTGTTAATATATATCCAAGAGAAAACTGAATTCTGGAACCATTGGTGATATAAATTAGGAGTTCTCACGGGTAAAGCGAGTTTAAACCCTTTGCACAACCTTGGTATATATTCCAGAAAGAAGTTCAAATAGAATTAGCTTTTCATTGCCATGATTCAAATTCCACTTTAAAGTTATCCTTTGAATCATAAAAGTCCCTTTTGGGATGCGCTAGTACTATGAGGGCTTCAAAAAGCATTATTATTAGAAATACTTTGATTCAAAGGTTAACTTTTCAATTTGGTCTCATTTCCTTAATCCTCTCATTTAGTTTGTCCTCTTTCTCAATTAATAGAACTGGTGAATGGGCTGATGGGCTGAAATAAAGGGTTTGGTTTATCTTGAGTCAATTGGGTCTCCGTTGAATTTTGTGTCATGTACAATGTGTTAGCCCTAAGCCTACATGATAATTTTGATGATAATAATACACATTGATTCATTGAGATTTACTAACATGTTTATTTATGTGCAAGAGTAATATCATTGAAATAATTGTAAAAACAAGAAAAGGCTTATTAAAATGAAGTGTTGAAGCTAAGGAGAAGACTACATGTTAAAGGCACCAAAGTTTAAGAACAAGGTTTGATTCAAGGAATGTGACACATGAGCAATATTTAATCAATTAGTCATATATATCTCTACAAATATCCAAATGATGTGATTCTTGAGCCTTCAGAAAGCTTACTCAATTTATAACATTTCATATGTTTTAATGAAATTCAAATTTCAAGAGCAAGGTTGTCCAAATCATCATGCAAGTTGAAAGACAAATGGAAGCAGCTGACATAAGCACCGAATACTCCTTTGGACATATCTTGAGCTAGAAAAATCAAAATGACTTGATTCTTGCGGCATTGGAAAGATGACTTAATGAATAACATTTCATATGTTTTGAAAAAATTCAAATTTCAAACAGAAGGCTGACATAATTGACATGCAATTCGGTGGACTGACATAAGAAAGAAAAATCAACTCACATGAGCACTAAATGGTGTTTTAGCCATATATTAAGATAGAGATATCCAAATTCTTTGATTCTTAATGTTTTGGAAAGCTTATTCAAATATTCAGATCTTTTATGTTTTTAAGAAATTCAAATTTCAAACGGAAGGCTGACAGAATTATCATTCAATTTGGTGGACTGACACAAGAAAGAAAAATCAAGTCACATGAGCACCGAATGGTGTTTTGGCCATATATTGAGCTACAGATATCCAAATGACTTGATTCTTGATGCGTTGGAAAGCTTATCAAATGTGCAGATATTTTATGTTTTGAAGATTTTCAAATTTCAAACAAAACATTGACAAAAATGGTAGACAAGATTACGGTTTTTATGGTGGGCAGAAAATTTGGAGATGGTGTCTCCACTTGATTAAGTTCATCCCATTTGCCTATAAAAGGAGCCCTTCTCCCATGCATTCAAGAAGAGCAAGAGAAGCATCTATCAAGCAAAAAACAAGAGAAATATCAAATCTAGAGAGCTTTTATATTCTTTATCTACTCTTTGAAGAGAGTTATACTTTTGTTGTAAAAATTATCTTTGTTCTTGTATTGTGGTGAGAGTGAGATATTCTTGTAAAGGATAATAGTTATCCTTGAGAGAACTCTTGTTGTGGTGTTATCAAGAGTTGAAGGAAGTTGCCTTGGTGAGGTTGTTCATCAAGAAGAACTCTTGGTGTGGTGTTATCAATGGTTGAAGGAAGTTGCCTTGGTGAGGTTGTTCATCAAGAAGAACTCTTGGTGTGGTGTTATCAAGGGTTGAAGGAAGTTGCCTTGGTGAGGTTGTTCATCAAGAAGAACTCTTGGTGTTGTGTTATCAAGAGTTGGAAGATAAAGTCTTGGTGAGGTTGTTCATCAAGCAAGTTGTACAGATTTCTACAACTTAGTTGAAAGCTTAGCTCGTGGAGCTAGGAGCCCGTGGACGTAGGCAAGGTTTGCCGAACCACGTAAATTGAGTTTGCACTCTCTCTATCCCTATCTCTTTATATTTACTTGCACTTATGATTGTTCTTTATTGCTATTCTCTTTATTGCATTCTATTTTCATCTTCTTCACCTTTATTCTCAAAGAAAGAGTTAAATAATTTTGATCTTTCAAGAAAAGTTTCTAAATCCATTTTGAGAAATAAAAACCCAATTTACCCCCCCTCTTGGGTTGCCATACCTGGGTCAACAAGTGGTATCAGAGCAAGGTTGCTCATTTTTTAAATCTTAACCGATTTTTGAGCTATGACAACTTTTAATTCAACTTCATATGTTGAGGGACTTTCTATCTCTAGACCTCCATTTTTTAATGAAAGTGATTACTCTTATTGGAAAACTATAATGAGTATTTTCTTGAAATCTTTTGATTATGATTTGTGGTCTATTTTTTTGGAAGGACCTTTTGTTCCTACCAAAATTGAAAATGGGGAATGCATGCTTAAAAAACCTAAAGAGTTTAGTGAAGATGATAAAAAAGAAATTGAGTTTGAATGCTAAAGCTATGAATGTGTTGTATTGTGCTCTAGATAGAAATGAGTTTAATAGAATATCTACTTGTTCTACGGCACAAGAAATATCGCACACACTTGAAGTAACTCATGAAGGAACTAGTCAAGTTAAAGAATCCAAAATTAGTATGCTAGTTCATAGTTATGAGTTTTTTAAGATGAAATCGGATGAATCAATTTCTGAAATGTTTACTAGATTTACGGATATTATTAATAGTTTGAAATCTCTTTGTAAATCTTATTCTAATGTTGAAATGGTGAGAAAGATTCTTAGGTGTCTACCAAAATCTTTGCCAAGGTGACGGCAATTCAAGAAGCAACAGGAACCTCACGCAACTAACCATTAGAGAACTTATGGGTTCTCTCATGACTCATGAAATCACTTTGAAGGAGAATGAAGAAGATTTCAAGAAAAGAAAAATATCGCTTTCAAATCTTCAACAAAAGAAGATGATGAGTCCGACGATGAAGGAGACGAGGAAGATCTTGCATTCATCACAAGAAAGCTAAAAAGGATGATTAGAAGAAACCAAGGATTCAAGAAGAATTCTAAAAGGGAGTACAAAGGGCAAAGCTCAAAGCAAGATAAGAAAAATGATCAAGTCATTTGCTATGAGTGCAAGAAACCGGGACATGTAAAGATGTATTGTCCTTACTTCAAAAGTCAAAACAAGAAATCCAAAGCATGAAAGCCCAAATTGGAAATGATCGTGGCTCGCTCCACGCGAAGAAGATGGATTGCGAATGGCAAACTGTGTGCTTCATGGCTTTTAAGTGAAAATGATGTAAGTATCTAAACTATGATCCTAAACTTCATATGATGAAATTCTTGAAGCGTTTCCAAAATTTACATGTGCAAGTTGATAAGCAAAATTCAAAAATTAATGCTTTCAAAAAGAAGTCAAAAATCATGTTATCTCAATTAGAAGAGGTGGTAGAAATCAATGAAGCTTTAGAAAATGAAAATGAAATTTTAAAGCAAAAAGATTTTGAAAGTTTGGAAAGTCAAATACATTTATTAAAAACTGAAATGACATTTTAAAACAAAAGGATTTTGATAAATTGGAGAAACAAAATGCTATTTTGAAAAAGGAAAATAATGACTTAATAAATATTGTTGATAGTTTTACAAAAGCACAAAAAATTTGAATTCTATGTTACAAAACCAAAGGTGTGTTTTTGATAAAAGAGGTTTAAGATATAAAACTCATAAAAATCAAAAGTATTTTAAAAACTATTTTGTTCATGCATCTTCTAGATAATCCTAATCTTCATATACTTTTGTGAAGAAAAGACACAAGTGCATTCTTGCTATATTAATAGAATCCTAATTTGAAACACAATATGGATTCCCAAAGTACATAACATACCCCCCAAGGACCCAAGAACTTTTGGGTACCAAAAATTTACTCCTTGAATGTTGATTGCAGAGACAAAGTGGCAAACACAAGTGGTACTTAGATAGTGGATGCTCAAGGCATATGACCGGAGATGCATCCAAGTTCTCAAGATTAATCATGAAGAAAGGAGGATATGTGACCTTCGGTGATAATGCCAAAGGAAGGGTAATCGGACATGGTGATATTGGTAACCCTTCTTCACCTATTATTGAAAATGTTTTGCTTGGTAATGGTTTAAAACATGATTTGATTAGCATTGGTCAATTGTGTGATAAGGGATATTTTGTTACTTTTGAGCCTAATAGATGTGTGATTAAGGATGTTAGTAACAATAAGACATTATTTGTTGGTAATAGATGTGGTAATATTTATATAATTGATATTGATGTTAATGCTTATGTAGAAAATTGTTTCATTGTTAATCATGATGCTTGGTTATGGCATAGAAGGTTAGGTCATGCTAGCATGGACACATTTTCAAAAAATTTCTAAAAATGATTTAGTTGATGGTCTTCCAAAAATAAATTTTGAAAAGGATAAGATTTGTGATGCTTGTCAATTTGGAAAACAATTGAGAACTTCTTTTAAACAAAAGAAATTTATTTCAACAAATAAACCTCTACGATTACTTCATTTGGATTTATTTGGACCATCAAGAACTCAAAGCCTTGGTGGAAAGTATTATGTTTTTGTTATTGTGGATGATTATTCAAGATTCACTTGGGTATTATTCTTGAAAACTAAAAATGAGGCCATACAAGCTTTTTCAAAATTTGCAAAAAGAGTCCAAAATCAAAAGGGTATTCTATTGTGTCCATTAGGAGTGATCATGGTGGTGAAGTAGACAATGTTGCATTTGAAAATCTTTGTGATGAAAATGGTTTTGAGCATAATTTTTTCTCACCTAGAACTCCACAACAAAATGGTGTTGTTGAAAGGAAAAATAGGACTATCCAAGAAATGGCTAGGACCATGTTATTTGAAAATAATTTGCCAAAATATTTTTAGGCCGAAGCCGTTAATACCGCATGCTTTATAATCAATAGAGTCCATATTAGAGCTTTAATAAAGAAAACTCCTTATGAACTTTGGAAAGGAAGAAAACCCAACATTGGATTTTTTAAAGTTTTTGGATGTAAATGTTTTATTTTAAACACCAAGGATAACCTTGGAAAATTTGATGCAAAAGTCGATGTTGGAATTTTTGTTGGCTACTCCAACCATAGTAAAGCATATAAGTTTTTAACAAAAATACTCTTACTATTGAAGAATCTATGCATGTTGAATTTGATGAAACTAATGTTATTTCTTCAAAGAATTTAGATGATGATATTATTGAGGTAGAAAGGCAAACCAAGGAATCAAGGCTTGATGAAAAGCGCCAAGATGAATTACAACTTCAATAAGAAAAGCTTGAGGAAGTAAATGATTCTTCCCAAGAATTACAAAAGGAATGGAGGTATGCAAAAGCTCACCCTAAAGATCTCATTATTGGTGAACCATCACAAGGTATGAAAACTATATCTTCTTTTAAGAACTTTTGTAATCATTTTTGCATTTGTCTCTCAATTTGAATCAAAATCTTTTAAAGAAGCCAAAAATGAGGAAAGTTGGATTTTGGCTATGCAAGAAGAATTGAACCAATTTGAGAGAAATCAAGTTTGGGAATTAGTCTCTAGACCTAAATATGACTAAACCCCTTAGTCAAGATATATTTTGCATAATAAGAAGAGAATTAGTTATGTTGGATATGTCTTAATTTTTCTTTTATATGATAATCTTTAAATTGTAGCATATGTTAAGGGGGAGAATATATTTAGGGGGAGTAATTAATTTGACTACATCTTTTTGATGATAACAAAAGAGGAAGAAATGGATGGTTTGGATGGTTTGCTTATATTCATAACAATTGCTTTCTTTTTGCTTATTGTTGATTTTATTTTCATTCTTGATTTTAGATTATATTTTAAAGCAATCAATGGTTTGTCATCATCAAAAAAGGGGAGATTGTTAGCCCTAAGCCTACATGATAATTTTGATGATAACAATACACATTGATTCATTGAGATTTACTAACATTTTTATTTATGTGCAAGAGTAATATCATTGAAATAATTGTAAAAACAAGAAAAGGCTTATTAAAATGAAGCGTTGAAGCTAAGGAGAAGACTACATGTTAAAGGCACCAAAGTTTAAGAACAAGGTTTGATTCAAGGAATGTGACACATGAGCAATATTTAATCAATTAGTCATATATATCTCTACAAATATCCAAATGACGTGATTCTTGAGCCTTTGGAAAGCCTACTCAATTTATAACATCTCATATGTTTTAATGAAATTCAAATTTCAAGTGCAAGGTTGTCCAAATCATCATGCAAGTTGAAAGATAAATGGAAGCAGCTGACATGAGCATCGAATACTCCTTTGGTCATATCTTGAGCTAGAAAAATCAAAATGACTTGATTCTTGTGGCATTGGAAAGATGACTTAATGAGGAACATTTCATATGTTTTGAAAAAATTCAAATTTCAAACAGAAGGCCGACATAATTGACATGCAATTCGGTGGACTGACACAAAGAAGAAAAATCAACTCACATGAGCATCGAATGGTGTTTTGGCCATATCTTAAGATAGAGATATCAAATTGCTTTGATTCTTAATGTTTTGGAAAGATTATTCAAATATGAAGATCTTTTATGTTTTAAGGAAATTCAAATTTCAAATGGAAGGCTGACAGAATTATCATTCAAGTCAGTGGACAGACACATGGAAGAGAAATCAAGTCACTTGAGCACCGAATGGTGTTTTGGCCATATCTTGAGCTACAGATATCCAAATGACTTGGTTCTTGATGCGTTGGAAAGCTTATTCAAATGTTCAGATCTTTTATGTTTTACGGATTTTCAAATTTCAAACAGAACATTGACAAAAATGGTAGACAAAATTACAGTTTTTATGGTGGGCAGAAAATTTGGAGATGGTGTCTTCACTTGATTAAGTTCATCTCATTTGCCTATAAAAGGAGTCATTCTCCCATGCATTCAAGAAGTGCAAGAGAAGCATTTTATCAAGCAAAAGCAAGAGAAATATCAAGTCTAGAGAGCTTTTATATTATTTATCTACTCTTTGAAGAGAGTTATACTTTTGTTGTAAAAAATTATCTTTGTTCTTGTATTGTGGTGAGAGTGAGATATTATTGTAAAGGATAATAGTTATCCTTGAGAGAACTCTTGTTGTGTATTAGCAAGAGTTGAAGAAAGTTGCCTTGGTGAGGTTGTTCATCAAGAAGAACTCTTGGTGTGGTGTTATCAAGAGTTGAGGAAAGTTGGCTTGGTGAGGTTGTTCATCAAGAAGAACGCTTGGTGTGGTGTTATCAAGAGTTGAAGGAAGTTGCCTTGGTGAGGTTGTTCATCAAGAAGAACTCTTGGTGTGGTGTTATCAAGAGTTGGAAGAAAAAGTCTTGGTGAGGTTTTTTCATCAAGCAAGTTGTAAAGATTTCTACAAATTAGTGGAAAGATTAGCTCGTGGAGCTAGGAGCCTGTGGACGTAGGCAAGGTTTGCCGAACCACGTAAATTGAGTTTGCACTCTCTCTATCCCTTTCCTCTTTACATTTTCTTGCACTTGTGATTGTTCATCATTATTATTCTTTTGATTGCATCTTTGATAAATTCTAATTTCATCTTCTTCACCTTCATTCTCAAAGAAAGAGTTATATAATTTTGATCTTTCAAGAAAAGTTTTCTAAATCCGTTTTGATAAATAAAAACCCAATTCACCCCCCCTCTTGGGTTGCCATACCTGGGTCAACAGATACGAGTGGGAACTAGCTCATTATTATCATTCTTAACCACCGTAACACCAGATTTCTTTGGAACAACTTGGATTGGACTCACCCACTTGCTGTCCGAAATTGAATAAATCACACCAATATCTAACAATTTCAGGATTTCTTTCTTGACAACTTCCATCATCGGAGGATTCAACCTCCACTGTGCTTCTCTAGTGGGCTTAGATCCCTCTTCTAACAAGATGCGGTGCATGCATATGGCTGGAATAATACCTTTGATGCCAGCGATTGTCCACCCAATGACTGTTTTGTGATCTCGGAGCACTCGGATGAGTTTCTATTCTTGTAATGGTGCAAGACCC
Organism: Boswellia sacra; assembly: GCA_013180625.2. Taxonomy (NCBI): domain Eukaryota; kingdom Viridiplantae; phylum Streptophyta; class Magnoliopsida; order Sapindales; family Burseraceae; genus Boswellia; species Boswellia sacra. The sequence goes on from SNVD02011630.1 coordinate 14,354, forward strand.
TTTGCTATTATGACTGACAAAGTATCTTTCTCAACAAGGAATACATGCTTCAAATGATCTGGAAGAGGCTTAAGCTCCAAGGCAGGTGCTTCCATCACGGAAGGTAGAAGTTTCTTATTAGATAAAGGCAATTCAATGTACGAAACATCATACCTGTTTGTGGTGATAACTATAATCTCATCCAAGTTTGCCACAACTTCCTCCACTTCTTTAGACACTTGTATCAGCCTTCTCGGTCCTCTGGAATTTTCTGTCTTTATGTGCTCACTAATGGCTACTTCCAATCCATCCTTGCGAGTTAACTCAAAAAGTTGTTGTGTCAAAGAATCAATAACATCAGCTGCAAAAACAGAATGCAAGTCACTAGGGTACCTCATTGTCTCAAAAATATTGAAACGAATCACCTGCATCAAACCTCCATGGTGAGAGTGCCATCATGAACATCAATCTTGGTTGGGCAGTTTTCAAGAATGGCCTCCCCAAAGAATCGGTGTGGCTTGGGAGATGTCTCATCCTCCATTCCAGAAACATAGAAGTCTGCTGGACAAAACCAATTGATTCACCTGCACAAGCACATCTTCCACAAATCTTTTGCGATATGCATTAAAATGATCAGCAAACTGAATGGTAATACCAGTTTTCGCAAAAGGTCCAAGATTTAAAGAAGCATAAATAGACTATGGCATGACATTAATAGATGCTCCTAAATCTAACATAGCTCTTTCAAACTTGGTATTACCAATGGTGCATGGAATGGTGAACGTGCCTGGATCTTTGCATTTCGGAGGAATTTTTCTTTGCAATACAGCTGAAACATTTTCCCCACACTTACCTTCTCATTTCCTTTTAACTTTCTCTTGTTGGTGCATAACTCCTTCAGAAATTTTGCATAACGAGGTACTTGCTTGATAGCATCCAGAAGTGTTATATTTACCTCAATCTTGCGAAAAATTTCCAAGATTTCCTGTTCTTATTCCTCCTTCTTTGATTTTACAAATCTGCTACGAAGAGGTGGGGGAGTAACATATGAAGGAATATGAGTTTTATGATTTACCTTAGAAGATGATGTTTTATTCATGGTGGAAGTGGTGTCATCCCTTTCATTAGTTTGTGATTTCTTTGGTGGAGTCTCTAATTGCTTCCCACTTCTCAAAGTTACAGCACTAGCATTCTCTCTTGGATTGATCACCGACTGAGAAGGTAATTTTCTTGAGCTTTGACTCTCAAATTTGCTCATGTTAGTGGCCAATTGTCCCATTTGATTTTCCAGGTTTTGGATACTTGCCCTAGTTTCCTACTGAAATTGCATTGTGTTAGTGGCAAGTGCTTTAACAATATCCTGGAGAGACATACCTGAATTTTGTGGAGCTGGTTATGGTACTGGTTGTGGTTGTGCTTGAAATGGTTGCTGCACCCTTGGTTGATTGAAACCTGGTGGTCGATTTGGTGTGGCATTTGGGGCAATTGGTTGATGATTCCCATATCTTAAATTAGGGTGATCTCTCCATCCAGCATTATAAGTATTGGAGAAAGGGTCATACCTTTGCCTTGGTTGTCCTGGAAATCCACCCATGGCATTGGCTTGTTCTGTATCTCCTTCTTGCAAAGTTGGACACATGTCGGTTGGATGGTCCATGGCAGAACATACTCCACATGCATAAGATTGCTGCATATGTCCTACAGCCATTTTTTTTACAAGAGAGGTAAGTTCACAAAGTTGTTGTTCAATGTTTGAAGTACTTACCTCATTTACTCTTTTTGGTAGTTGTGGCTCAAATTGACTGCTGAATTGTTGGGAGTTCGCTGCCATGTCACTAATCAAACGTCTTGCAACGTTCGATGTTTTATTAACTAGTGCTCCACCACTAGCAGCATCAATGATACTCCTTTCCATTGGTAAGAGACCCTCATAGAAATATTGAATTAGGAGTCCATCACTAATTTGGTGGTTTGGACAGCTAGCACATAACCTTTTAAATCTCTCCCAATATTCATGAAGTGATTCTCCATTGTGTTGTCGAATGCCACTAATATCTTTTCTAATATTTGTAACTTTCGAGGCTGGAAAGTATTTCTCCAAAAAGAGTTTACTCATCTCATTCCAAGTGGTAATGGTACCTGGTAGTAGATAGTATAGCCAATCTTTTGCCGAATCTGCTAACGAGAATGGGAAAGCTCTAAATTTAATTTGCTCTTCAGAAACGCCGGTTGGCTTCATACTTGAGCATACCACATGAAATTCTTTGAGATGTTTGTTCGGATCCTCTCCTGCAAAACCATGAAATGTAGGCAAGAGATGAATCAGTCCAGATTTAAGTTCAAAATCTATCTCAAAATTGGTGCTTATGCATAGCGGTTGTTGATCAATAATTGGAGCCGCTAACTCCTTAAGAGTCTGATCATTTTCCATCGCCATTGCTTCTGATTCAGATTTGATTGAATTGCAAGAAGATGGGAGGGAAGTATGTTGTGCACGGTCAAATTCTGGAGGTGGACTTGAAATTGACCAATTTAGCCTTAAATTCGAGGATTGGAGAAACTCCTTAATTCTCTTAAGTCGTTGATCCGCTTCTCCCTCGGACATAAAAGCCTAAACACAAACAATAAGGAAATAACAATCAAGAATCAGTAGTAAAAACAGAATAACAAATTGATTAGAAAATCAATCCCCGGCAACGGCGCCAAAAACTTGATGCGTTCGAAACTAGCAAGTATACTAGTCGCACAAGTAATAAAGTGATAAGTAAGATATCGTTCCCACGAGGATTGATTCTAATTGAATTTGTTATTTCCAGCAACAATTAACTAAACAGGGGGGGTTTTGTTGAATGATTAACTAAATGAAATAAGAATGCAAATTAAGAATAACAAAACAGAAGTTAATTTGAATGAAAGATCAATGAGAGAAATCTGGTTAAGGGATCCTTCTCTACCACAAGATATGGATTTGCGAATTAATCGTAGAATTGTCATCCAATTACAGCATTGAAGTTATCAACCGTAGATAACAACAAGCTCTGTTATCCCAATCTTTCCTTACTTTGTTGTTAAATAAAACAAGCTCTTTATTTAATCTCTATCCATTAAACAACCTAGAACAAGCTCTCTAAGTTTAATTCAATGGAAGCATTACGATAAGAAAGATAGGTTGATCTAAGCAATAATCACATAGGTTCGGATTATTTAACCTAGGTTGTATTTTCCAATTGCAATCTCTGATCACAATTTTGCTACTAATGATTCGAAATTCATGACAATTACGGATCAAGATTTTTAATCTAGCAATAGACAACAACCAGATTATATTCAGTTGGCTACCCCAAATACAATCAGAAAGCAATCATAAGCATTAGATATGAGAAAATGCAAACAACGTCAATTAGAGAATTGGATAACAATTTCTTACACAAGCAACTCACAAAAACTATATCAAGGGCTTTGAAATCACCCTCAACCAATTCCGATTCAGTTACACATGTTCAAAAACGTAGTCAATACAATACAATACAAAAACATTCCAGAAAATGAAAGGGAAAGGAGGAAACTTAGCAAATCCTTTGCAAATCTCCTTAGATTTGTAGTTCTTCCTCTTTCCAAGCTTTCTTTCTCCTTCAAGAACTCCAAAAGATGAGAGAATTCCAGAGCTGCAGCCTCCAAGTCGTTTCCCCCTCTTCAAGTTATCAAAATAAAACCCTAAAATGTGTTTATATACTTTGCTACAGTAACTTGCTACAGTGCCCCGTATTTAATAACATGCTACAGTGATATATGGAATTACAAATATACACTTCTCATACCATTTTTATCACAACTTTCGGTACACTACATAAATTCGTGAACCGTAAATTTCTCCAGAAAATAGACTTCGAGAGCTTTTCAATGGTATATAGCATGTTATCCGGTTAATTGTATATCGATACAATCAACTCCAAGAAATTGGTTGATTAGCAGAGGTGAAAATGAAGGCTTTTACTCCAATTTTGTGCAAGTTCCTCCAAAACTCCTACAAACATCAAAAACCACACAAAAACATAAAAATACTAAGGAATATAGCAAAGAAACATAGACGGAATTGATATGAAAATGATATATAAATAGACACCTATCACCTGCACGATAGAGACATATCATATAAGTCCGTCGACAAAAAATCATTACAAAATTGCTTACAAAAAGGCTCAAAAATGACATTTCTGCCTAAATGCTCGACGAAACTCGACAGAAAAACTCGACACTCAAAACTCGACAACCATCTCGACACTCGACAAGCATCTCGACATTTGACACACGACGATCGACGGTTGACTAACGCGACACATATATAATCGACGCACGAACTCGACGAAATTTACATCCGACACTCGTCACGTTCGGCACTCTACTCGACGCACTATCACAACACTCAATCTTAGACTCGACACAACCCCTAGACACTCAACATGACCATCTGACATGTCGAGTGTCTATCCGACACAACCGCTTGACACTCAATGTAGCTCGACAAATCTCTTCTTCTTCCCTGTCGACTGCGATATCAGATTTTCTCACAACGAATCCAATTTCTAGCAAATGTTGACAAAAACCGTACTATCTCTAACCTTAGTTCACATACATATCTCCTATTTTAAGCTACATCATGCGGTTGACAATTATCAAAATAATAAATAACCAAAATATTACAACCTAATAAAATTTTCAAGCCATTTAGAGAGAGAATAACGAAAGTTTTTCTTACCTTGTTGCTCAGCTTCAGTTGTTGAAGATTGTTTCGGACAGTGATGTGTATGAAGGAGTGACTAATTTCTTTGTTTTGTTTACTTCCTTTTTTTTTTTCTAAATTCGATTATATAAGGGTAAGGGTAATTGAATCTTTTTGTCAAGAAAGTGTCTATGGCATGAAAATTTTTCAGGAAGCGTCCAAATTTCATCAAGGGTCCCTAATTGTGTCCATTTTTTCAATTTTTCCTTTTTCTCAGCAGTCACGGTTTCGAGTTTTGACTTCCCAAATTTTCTAATTTTCCCATTTTTAGGGAGGTTTAAAAAAATTCAACGTTTTTAAGGGTGCTTTGACAGATATCAATTTCTTTTAAAATTTGGATGTCTATTTAATTACAAATTTCATGCTTAGTTTTTTAAGAAGAGTTATAATACTTGATAATGAACTATATATTATTTGATAAACATCTATTATCTTTTGAGAACTTACATCTTGTTACCTCTGATATGATATTGTTTGATAACTATCAAGTATCAGGACTATGGAGTTTTCAAACAACCAACTTGACGACTGGATATTTGCTCGATCGACAATTGGCTAAGTGCTTAAGAAAAAATTAGGATTGATTATTTCTCAATACAATCTCTAAGACTTGGCTACTTTAATTTCTATCTTTTTCTTTTTTTTGAAAATGTTAATGATGTTATAAAATAAAGGCAAAACATAATAAGTAATAGTAGACTTATAACCTTTATACAATATAAACTCTATATCATAATGTGGCAACCTATATGTTAAATCTTGTTGAAGATGTAATTTCAATAATTTTGTTTTTTTTCCTCCTCTAGTGAATTTTTATCATATAGACTGTCACACAAGTTTAAGTTGTATGAAGATTGCAAGTCTAACATTGTTCAAACATAATTTCGAAACAAGGGCTGAGAAGACAATCAAAAGTACTTGAGTGGAGAAGTAATTTTATTCGGCTATATATTGATCTCATTGCAAGTATGTACGTTAAGAGATCTATCTAAAAAGCTTAATATTGCAGCCCATTTTAACGAATGAAACAATACAAATCCTAAGCGCCAACAAAACAAGAATCGACATTGAGATTACATTAACCATCCGTATTAGCCAAAAGCATTCGACATCTTATGATGCAGTAAGGAATGGGCATTAATCGATGAGCAATGAAATTGGCTCTCACGGCCTCAACTTTATTTTAGGAAATTCCCCCTTAATTAAACTAATTATAACTTCAATAAAATAGCTACATAATGATGTCATAGTTATTTGAAAAAAGTAAATCACAATAAAAGACTTGTATAGAGTTAGCTTAGCTCAATATAATGCAATTATAATTAACTATTTGAAAGCCAAACGATACAAGTACAACAATCCTTAAAATTATTTCAAAAGCAAAAAATTAGAAGCATCCCAAACCAACCCTCGATAGGGCATATGCAATGACAAAATTCATCATTTAGTATCGTCCTTTGAATTGATATAATCAAGAAACGCAAACAGAGTTTGGTAAAAGGTAAGTATAACCAATAAAAAAGCAGCAAGAAAGGAGATGAATGCCGATGGAGTGTTGAAATAATTGTCTCAAGTTGGCCTTCCATTTGTTCCAACGCTTCGTGCAATGCTCGTTCACTCTACTGAACACCTCATTGTAGCAGAAGTTGTGATTGGTTGTAAACGACATTGTCTCAAAGCGCATTGAACATCTGAGCAAACGCTCCCTCACTACCTAACAAATTGTGAATAATCCCATCCTGAGAAAGCAATTCAACATCCTTGGATGAGTTGATGAGACAATCCATGAATGTCACATAATTTATATCTTCATCCAAGAGAAGCTGCTTATAGGCAATCAGATTTCTTAACAAAGGCTCAGTTCCATCATCAACTTCTAGTCTTGGGATTTTTAGTAATCCACTTTCAAACCTTAAGAGTGAACAGATCAGCATTTCTGTTAACCCTCTCGAACCTAATTTCGGCTTCTTTAAGCTCTGTAAGACAACATACGATCTTCCAATTAGGATTTCTCTCTATTACTATGGACGGACACCAGTAAGCTTGCAATAAGCCTAATAGATGCTTCACATTTCTTATGGATACTTGTTGTTCATTCCATTTTGGTAATTCACGTAATGTTAGTCAAATTCTCGTTTTCCATCAGAGTCATGTTAAACAATTCCACAAGAACAAATAAGGGAATTTGATTTTCAACTAGTAACAAATCAGGAGACACAGCTTTTTGGATCCAAACCATATCAAAGATATTGGAGTGGTTACGAGAACTATGAAGTAGCTCAAGAATGAAACAACCATCAAGTAGCATCATTTCCACGAAATCATATTTCCCAAGAGCTGCCGATTCTGCATAAAATTTACGAGCACTTTCTTCTAAATCCCACATGGCTTTCACATACCCTTTCAAATCTTCTTCTCTTCGTAGAAGTAACTTTTTGAGACAAAGCCTTTCGTGCCCTTCCATCCCTTGAAAATGCTTTTTATGTTGGAAATAAACTTTGTATTAGGATTTAAGTTTTGTTTGGAATTAAAGTTGAGTTCAAGTAGAATTAGGATTTATATTCATAGAAGAATTAGGATTACCATGAGTACTGTATAAGTAGAGTATTTTTTCTTATTTGTTTTAAGAGTGTGGAATTCAAGAAATAAAGAAAGAAGAGTGAATTATCAAAATTCTTGTGTATTGATATCTAACAATTGGTATTAGAGCCAGAGGTAGAGGAAGAAGGAAGCCCACACCATCAACAGCCAAGGTTTGTCGGAAAACCGCCTGAAAAGTCGCCGAAAAGTCGTTAAAAAATTGTCAACCGGCAAGTGAGATCTCACCTCCATCATCATTGGATAGATCAGACAGTGATCTACAAGTTTCCCTTCTTGGCCGACGTCAAATTCCGGCTAGAACACATCAGAAACACAAAAACAAGTTGTGAAAATCGTTTTCACGGTGAAAGTCACCGGAAATTGACACCACCCATCTAGTTCGACTCAGAATCAGCCGATCTATAATCTTTAAGAAGAGTGGTCGTGCTTGGACGTCGAAAAACAGTCCGTTCGTGACTTGGATGAAAAATATCAATCTGCCCCCTTATACGTAAAATATCAGTCGACCCCCTGATCAAAAAATATCCAGTGGCACCCTGATACAGAAAATAGTAGTCTGCCCCCTGGACGTTGACAAATAACGGTAAGCCCCCAGAACTAAAAATATTTCAATTTATATCCTCTGTGTGCAGAATTTCAGTTTGGTCCAAATAGATTTTGTTTGTGATAGATTGACTCCTATTATAGCATTGGCAATATGACTTCAATTACAATTCCAAAATTGAAAGAAAATAGATATGAAATATGGCGTATAAGGATGAAATCAATCCTTGGAGCGAATGGTGCTTGGGATATTATTGAAAAAGGCTTTAATAAGCCACAAAATATTGAAGCATTATCTCAACAACAAAAGAGTGATTTCGAAAAAAGACATCAACAAAATGAGAAGGCTCGCTGCTTCATTCAAGAAGCATTAGATAATGTTGAAATTGAAAAATATGGAGATGTGGAATGTGCAAAGAATTATGGGAAAAGCTTGAAAAATCACATGGAGGACAAAAAAAAGTAAAAAAGGTGCGTCTACAAACTTTAAGAGGTGAGTTTGAATTGTTACATATGAAGGAAAGTGAGTCTATCTCTGATTATTTTTCAAGAGTTTTGACTGTTTCAAATCAATTGAGATGAAATGGTGAGAAAATAGAAGATACAAGAATTATAGAAAAGATACTTCGCTCTTTGGATTCATCATTCAATACCATAGTTGAAATTCTTGAACAAGGTGACAAACTGGAAGGAATGACAATTGACGAACTTGAAGGTACATTACAAGCACATAAAGAGAAATACAAAAAACAAAGTGTTTCAGAACAACTCTTTAAAACACAAATTAAGGAGAAGGAAGAAAGTCATGAAAGAAGTCAACGTGGTCGAGGTCGAGGTCAAAATCGAGGTCGAGGCTGAGGACAAGTACGAGGTATGAATGAAGGTCATGGACAAGGTGGGAATAACAATTCCACTACCAACAATAATAATGATCGAGGAGAAAATTCTACAAGAGAGCGTGGAAGAGGGAACTCAAATTCAAGATATGGGAGGTCACAAGTCCAATGTTACACTTGTCAGAAGTATGGACATTATACAGATGAGTGTAAGGCTCACATTCAATGCTTTAATTGCCAAAAACATGGGCATTAGGCATCTGAATGTAGAGCACCTAAAAAAGTTAAAGAAAAAACAAATTATGTGGAAGAAAAAACCGAAGAAAGTGGTACCTTACTACTGGTTCGTAAAGACAAAGATGAAAGTCAAGAAAATACATGGTATCTTGACATTGGAGCTAGCAAACACATGTGTGGAAAAAGAAATTTGTTTGCAGATTTGGATGAATCTGTTAGTGGGAATGTCTCATTCGGTGATGACTCAAAAATTTCAGTAAAGGATAAAGGTAACATTCTTATCCGCATGAAGAATGGAAAACATCAATTTATATCCAATGTTTATTATGTGCCAAACATGAAGAACAATATCTTAAGTTTGGGGCAACTTTTAGAAAAGGGATATGACATCCACATGAAAGATAATAGTATCTCCATAAAAGACAACAAAAGAAATTTTATAGCAAAAGTTCCTATGTCTGAAAATAGGATGTTCTTGCTTAATATCCAAAATGATGTTGCAAAATGTTTCAACACATGCTTTAGGGATAAGTTATGGCTTTGGCATCTTCGATTTGGGCATCTTAATTTTAAAGGACTGGAATTATTGTCAAAGAAGCACATGGTGAGAGGATTACCCTACATCAATCATCCAGATCAACTATGTGAAGGTTGCTTACTTGGAAAACAATTTAGAAATTCTTTTCCAAAAGAGTCATACTCAAGAGCTCAAAGGCCACTTGAGCTTATACATGCAGATGTGTGCGGTCCAATCAAGCCAAGCTCCCTTGGTAATAGCAACTATTTCCTCCTTTTCATAGATGATTTTTCAAGGAAGACATGGGTGTACTTTCTAAAGCAAAAGTCAGAAGTTTTTGGGGTTTTCAAGACATTCAGAGCAATAGTTGAAAAAGAAAGTGGTCATCAAATTAAAGTCATGCGAACTGATCGAGGAGGAGAATTTACATCTAAAGAATTCCATGAATATTGTGAGACGAATCGAATTCGACGATTCCTAACTGTTCCTAGATCACCCCAACAAAATGGAGTTGTAGAGAGAAAGAATAGAACAATTCTTGACATGGCACGAAGCATGCTTAAGAGTAAAGGAATGCCAAAAGAGTTTTGGGCAGAAGCTGTAGCATGTGCGGTGTATCTATCCAATAGATCACCAACAAAAAGTGTGCAAGGAAAAACACCTCAAGAAGCTTGGAGTAAGAGAAAGCCTGGAATTGCTCATTTGCGAGTATTTGGAAGTGTGGCATATGTGCATGTGCCAAATGAGAGGAGAACTAAGCTAGATGACAAGAGTGAGAAATTGATTTTTATCGGATATGAATCTAGTTCTAAAGGTTACAAGTTATACAATCCAAAGACAAAAAAGATCGTGATTAGTCGAGATGTGCAGTTTGATGAAGAAATCACTTGGGATTGGAATATACCTGATGAAAATTATAGTTTTATTCCTTATATTGATGAGAAAGATGAAGAACGAGTCATGGAGATAGAACAAAAGAGAGCGACACACTCCCCACTTCACCAAATTCACATGGAGAATCTATATCATCTTCATCTAGTGGAAGCTCAAGTGATGGAACTCCACGGACAAGAAGTCTACAAGAAATTTATGAGGTAACCGAGAGAATTGATAATTTAACTCTCTTTTGTCTTTTTGTTGATTGTGAGCCAGTGAACTTTGAAGAAGCAACACAAGATAAGAAGTGGAGAAAGGCAATGGATGAAGAAATAAAATCTTTTGAAAAGAATAACACGTGGGAACTTGCTTCGCTACCACAAGGGCACAAAGCAATCGGTGTCAAATGGGTATACAAGACAAAGAAGAATACTAGTGGAGATTGAACGCTACAAAGCAAGATTAGTCGCGAAGGGCTATAGTCAAAAGGAAGGCATTGACTATGATGAAGTGTTTGCTCCCGTCGCTCGTTTAGAAACAATAAGGTTGATTATCTCAATGGCAGCTCAAAATAAATGGAAGATTTTTCAAATGGATGCGAAATCCACCTTTCTAAATGGAATTCTTGAAGAGGAAGTTTATATTCAACAACCATTGGGTTATGTAGTTAAAGGTCAAGAAGACAAAGTTTTGAAATTGAAGAAAGCTCTTTATGGGTTAAAGCAAGCGCCAAGAGCATGGAATAGTCGAATTGACAAATACGTTCAAGAAACAGGCTTCACTAAATGTCCCTATGAACACGCTCTCTACATCAAGATCAAAGATGGAAATATCTTGATTGTGTGTTTATATGTGGATGATTTGATCTTTACTGGGAACAATGTCAATATGTTCCAAGAGTTCAAAAAGGCAATGGCGAAAGAGTTTGAGATGACTGATATTAGACTTATGGCATACTATCTTGAGATCGAAGTTAAACAACAACAAGATGGTATTTTTATTTCTCAGGAAGGGTATACAAGAAAGATCTTGAAGAATTTCAAGATGGATGATAGCAATCCCGTGAATACACCAGTAGAATGTGGAATTAAACTATCCAAGAATGGAGAAGGAGAAAGCATTGATCCAACACTATTCAAGAGCTTAGTTAGAAGCTTGCGGTATTTGACATGTACGAGACCAGATATTCTCTATGCAGTTGGTCTAGTAAGTCGCTTCATAGAGAATCCAACTACTACACATTTCAAAACCGCTAAAAGAATCCTTCGCTATCTTAAAGGTGCTATTGATTTCGGTTTGTATTATTCAGTCTCTGATAATTACAAACTTATTGGATATTGTGATAGCGATTGGGCTGGAGATATTGATGATAGAAAGAGTACTACTGGTTGTGTTTTCTTCATGGGTGATACTTCGTTTACTTGGGTGTCAAAGAAACAACCGATAGTTACATTATCAACTTGTGAAGCCGAGTATGTTGCTGCTACTACATGTGCGTGTTATATAATTTGGTTGAGGAATTTGTTGAAGGAGTTGAATACTTCACAAGAAGAGCCAACAAAGATTTGTGTTGATAACAAGTCAGCAATAGCACTAGCAAAGAATCCAATGTTCCATGATCGAAGCAAGCACATTGATACTCGTTACCATTATATACGAGATTGCATCACAAGAGGAGAAGTGAAAGTGGAGTACGTAAAGTCACAAGATCAAGTTGCAGACATATTCACCAAGCCACTCAAGCATGAAGACTTCATTAGAATTAGAGATTCGCTTGGTGTAACAAATCAAGTTTAAGAGGGGGTGTTGGAAATAAACTTTATTTGTATTAGGATTTAAGTTTTGTTTGTGAATTAAAGTTGAGTTCAAGTAGAATTAGGATTTACATTCATAGAAGAATTAGGATTACCATGAGTACTATATAAGTAGAGTATTTTTTCTTATTTGTTTTAAGAGTGTGGAATTCAAGAAATAAAGAAAGAAGAGTGAATTATCAAAATTCTTGTGTATTGATTTCCAACACTTTATCACGATGGTAAGGACCAATCCCAACTATTTGTGCTTCATAGGCTTGTTTATTCACCTCTCGAAGATTTTGAGGTACTTTATATATACTATGATCACATGGCCTCACGACTGGATCACCATCAAGCTTCTCGGCAATAAGAATAGATAAGTGATCTACAGTTTCTTCATTTGCCATCCCCTTAAATCTATATATTAATTTCTACATAGCTGCAGAATGCATCAAACATATTATTCAAGGCTAAAATTATCAAAAAATAAAAATTCATAAAAATTAATTAAACAAATGAAGAGTTATATATAGGTAGAGGATAGCTAGCTAGCCAGTTTCAATCTATAAAAATTCCTTAATTATTACTACACTAGTGATATATATATATATATATATATATATATATATATATATATATATATGATGAAGAATGTAATCATATAAATAGAGTACAAATTAAGAAATTAAAACATATAACGCGTATAAAATGTATTATGGATACATCAATTTCAAATGTTTTCTGAAAAGTTAAAACACATATGCGGTTAATGTATTTTAAATCAATATCAATCATATATTTTCAAAAACATAAAAAATTTAAAACTAATAATCACATATTCTTATCAAATTTTGAAAAGAAAAACATAAAATTTAAAAACAGATACACCTTTAAAGTCTAATTATAGATTTCTACCTGAGCTTAGAGGTCTTGAAGAACTTGCTAAATGGAAATGGATGTTCCGAAAGCTTCAAACTTAACGCAGATACATCAATGTATCTTTATGATGCACTGCATTACTATTTGTAATAGCCAGAGCTACTGTTCTTTGCAATGAAAAGGAAAATAACAAAAATTGCTGAGCTTACTTGTTTTCAGCTTATTTTATTTGGTAAGTAATCTCTCTTGTTGCTTTTTTTTTGGGGCCACGTCTATGCATATTTTGTAACGAAGAAAAATGTATTATTAATAAAATGCTAATTGATATACAAAGGTGCCTTCATGTGGGCTCATTTTGCATATACTTAAAATAAAGATGAAGCAATACCACTCTTGTTTTCCAATACAAAGAGATGCCATCCATAATTCTTTATATCAACTCCTTTCTATGAAGAGAAGAATATCAAGTATTGTCTCATGTCGGCTCAACATAAAAATTTAATTCAATATCGATATTAAATTACGTATATTTTTGATCGATTCGAAAGCAATCCAATTTCATTATGATTCATTAATTATCCTCATGCTTCCCAACTCTCAAGATTACTATTATCACCGGAAAGAGACAGTCAGACAACTTAGTTTCCATCTTGTAACCAAATAAATGAAGCCAAATAGTTTCAACAAGATGTTTGCTGGTTTTTGCACAAAGAGGCTGTCAAGTACGGGTGTGCATTAGAACCTGACCCGATATAATCGAATTGGATTTACCCGATCCGATCGAGTTTTGATCAGGTTATCGTAGTGTAAAATCCGATTTTGGGTTTAAATATTCGGGTTTTTTTGTGTTCGGATTTTAATCGGATTTTTAATAAAAACCCAAATTAACCCGCCCTGATTGTTTATAATTATAAAACTATATTTATATGTGTCAAATACTGATTAGTTGAATACACCCTGCTATTCTACACTTACTCACACAATATCAACTAATTAAAACACAGATTGCTTTACTATTTGAACCCTAAAACGAAATAATTTGAAGTCCTCTCTTGCCTTCGCCACGGCTTATCTGGGCTCCCCCGCAACTTCTCTTCTCGCGTACGCCGTCAGCCATCCATGCCTTCCTCGGTAGTCATTGCGCCTCACCAATCTCTCCACAACAATAGTCTGACCTCACCAGGCCCTTCAGGCTCCACAAATGCTCGCCTTGTGAGGCCTTCCACGCTCCACAGTTGTCTCACGTCGCCATGCCCTCTGCACCTCACGACAATCGCACCTCCTTAGCCTTTCCACGCCTCGAGTCCAGGCCTTACACAGCGCCCTTCCATGTGTCGCATCCAAGCCTTACACAGTGGTTCTAGCCTCTTTTACGGCAGCTCATATCCATAGTTTCAACCTCCTTTATCCACGCCTTCAATGGTTTTTGTAAGTTAAATTTCTACAATTTCTTTGATTTTGTGTATTAATTTTTGTTTTGTTAATCTTTGATTTATCAATGTATATTAATATTCGTAAGAAATTTTGTGGATTCATATTTGATTATTATTTCAGTGAATGGATGATTTTTTAATTTTCTTACTTCAAAGTTGAAAAAGAAAAATAATTAGGAATTGATTTGCAGTTGCGTATATTTTCTGTTTTGTTTGATGATTAACCAACATGATCGACCCGATCAACTCGAGGGAGCGGGTTTGTATCGGGTTCACGCTTTTGAAAACCCGATAATGGGTTCATTTTCTCCAACCCGATGGGATATCAGGTTTAATTGAGTTTATCGAAACCCGACCTGACCCGATCTATGTGCACCCCTACTATCGATGTGCACCCTAGATAGCTAATTGGCATGATTTAAAAAACTATAAACATAACACTCTAATTCTTCAATTGCGTAAACCTATTATGAATTACATCTCCCCATCGAAATACGCTCAAGTTCACATTTGGCGATCTTTAGTCGTCAAATAAATACATATTCACTACAAGAAAAACGGGCTACGACAACGCACATTTCACGTTGCTGCTACTAAAGGTCCCTCATTTTTCACAACATGCACATGCACGTTGTGAAAAGTGATTCTGCAGGTTGTAGAACATCTTTTGGTAACATGCAATGCGTGTTGTTGTAAACCTCAACAATGTACATTGCTGAAAGACAAAGAGTAAGATAGAGAATAATAGAGTTTAGCAACACGCAATACGTGTTGCTATAGACCTTAATGGCAGCACGCGTTGCACGTTGTTGAAAGTAAAGAGATTAGAGTTTCAATAACACACAACGTGCATTGCTATAGGTCTAAATAGCAATATGCTTTGCTTGTTGCTATAGATTTAAAACATGTGTAGTTTTGGCAACATGCGCATGTAGGGTTGGCAATGGGGCAGGGCGGGCTGGGGCAGGTCTAGGGCAGCAAGTACCCAGCCCCGCCCCGCTCATTCATTTTTTGCCCTGCCCCGCCCCTGTAACATTTACAATATTACAAATAGCCCCATTCTCATCATATTATATAAATATATCATATACAATCATAACTATTTTTTAACAATCATAAAAACAATATATCTTTAAACTAAAATCAAACGTATGCATAACAACCAAAATAACAACTAAAAAACCATCATTCCATTAAAAATTTTATTGAATTGTAAATCTATTATAATCTCCGTTAACATGTCAATATATAGGAAGTCAAGAATATAATTACTAAACAACACCACATGAATGAATTTACAATCAATGAGAGCTAATATAAATCTTTATTAGCCCAAACAAAATAATTAGAAAGATTATATTAATTGTTTATATTGGCAAGCCATTGTATATAAAAATTCACAAATGAAAAATCTTTTCCTCTAACTGATAAGAGACAATTTTCAACAATTCACTAATTCTAAATATAAGTCATTATTCTAAAATTCTCTCTCAAACTAGTCTACGAGAGCTTATCAGCTACTCGGTAATCCATGCTCAAACCTACTCAAACAAATAAAAAAATTAAAAAATTAAAAACAACAAAAGTAATAAAGGATTTCTTCCCTTCAGAACTAAGATTTATATAAATTATGTATGTTATAGATATATATCTCCCGATTCTTCACAAAATCTGAATTTAAAATTTAATTTAAAATTCTAATATCACTTCATACTATCACATCGGCTGGCGAATCGGTTTCTTTTTTCATTTAAAAGATTGAAGTGGGTAAATTCTTAAAGCCTATGCTCTGCACCTTTACAAATGTTTGACAAGCCAACATAAGTGCATGAATCTAGGAACTGTAATCTCAAAATATTCAAGTACAATAAAATTCAAGATAGAAAGAGTTAACAGTGTCAAAATCTACACCAAGAATTACAATTAACATACAATTAACTAAAATTAGAGTGAGGTGGCTAGCATGGCTCGTGGAAAAGTAGAGAACTTACCCCAAGGATCCTAGATCAGAATAAGTTGAATTCCGCATAGGTAGAGGCAATAGCCCCCGGTTCGAACCCTGCCTCCCTATTTCAGTTCGTTGCTACGACTATATTCTTTCAACATTTGCAAAGCTAACCCCTGAAGTGACTTCAGTCCTGTTAGGGCTAACTGTCTATAGCAAGTGCTACTCAAAGGTAGCTGGGAATAAAAGGAATAAGTGCTCAAATCTAAGATCAGCTGCCATTGGACTTCTTTCCTTGGCGAGAAGGATTAGCAGGGAAAGCAGCCTTGTTGATTAAAGTAAAGGACCGGGGGTCTAGCGCTTTTTTTGTTTTGTTTTGTGGGAATACCTGCCTTTTAATATGGATATCAATGACTAAAGTCTCTCGAGGTGCCTTCTGCTCTCTTCGATTTAGCAAGCAACTGAGTGGCTTTTGCATTCTTACTCCTTTTTATCTAAGTGATATTCTACTTCTCTAAGTTATATTTCATAATACCTTCACACCCATTGCTTGGATCTCTCCACAACCAGGCGTACCGTACAATAGGTTGAAGCTGATGAAGAAGGGGTGCATAAGAATTCCTTCCATGGCTTTCAAGCAAAAGGGTGATGTTGAAGTGAAATATCGATCCAGTAGCTTGAACGTTCAACTCCGGGAACAGGATTAGAAAGATTTGGTGCCGCTCACTAAATTCTGTGGTTAATGAGATTGGTAAATCGGTGGTTCCTATTTGGAGAAGAATCAACAGAATAGCTAATAGCATAAAAACATATCAGAAGTTTTCATGCCCAAAAAGGGTCCTTCGACAAGCTCTTTGCTCAAGCTTCTATTGTGAAAGAGGCTTACTCTCGCTCTAACCCTACACAAGAGCATCAGCATACGTAAGGGAACCAGCAGGAACCGTATTCGCTTGCTTGAGATACTCCTTTGATCCGATGGTTCTCATTCTCTTCAACAAAATATAAATAACTCACCTACTACCAGACTCTAGTATTAACTTGAAGCAACACAAGCAGAATTTAAGAATATCAAGAATAGACTATTTATATAAAAACATTAAAAAATGCAAAAATCTCACCACTTGCATAAACAAGTACAAGCTCATTTCTTGTCACTAGAAACTCAATACCAAGTACAAACCAAATCTAAAGCAACCCATATAATATTTACCAAATACAAGACCAACCCAAATGAGAACTGACCATCTAGAGTAGTAGGACATTTACAACTTTTCTCGGATAAAAGACACCAATAATGTAGTTATTTTCCTCAATGGAGCAACCAAGAATGGAGCGGTATCTCACTTCTCATCTCAGCGTCAAAGACACTCCTATAGCTATCAATCATGATAGCCATGCTCTCGGCTCCTCCGTTTGTTGCTTGTCCCCGAATAGAGAGAGTGGCACAGATAATATAAGCTATAAGAGAGGAGGCTAGGCCGCCGGAGCTGCGGAGGCGAGTTGGCCAAGAGTGGTACTGCAAGTAAGGATTGTCGACGACTGTCAACGGTGGAGTGGAGGCCACTCAGGCGAGAGTTGATGAGTGATGACGGTGAAGATGGTGGAGAAAAGGCGACTGAGTTAGGGATTTTAGAATGAATACATTTAGGCGATTTAGGACTGAATAACTATTTTTTTCATTATTTACTTTAGTAAATTTCCAGGATATCCCACTATATTAAAGTTTATCACTATCACCCCTATAAAATTTTATAAGTTCAAATATTTTATTTTTTTCATATACACCCTTATATTATGTAGGGCGGGGCGGGTCTAACGGGGCTAGGGGTTAGACCAGGTCCCAAACCCGCCCTGGACGGGACAGCACATTTCAAAACCCAAACCCACCCCTAAACTCAAAATCAACGGGTCAAGACCCACACCTAAAATATGAGTCACAACGGGGCCTGGGACCGATAGGTCATTTTGCTATCCCTATGCACATGTTGCCATTTATTTGATCCAGAAATATATTGTATGTATAATTAATTGCCCTTTTTTAATTAATATGTAATACCTACTAATTTTTAATCGTACAAATTGCTATGTAAATTATCAAAGTATACATAACATATAATTATGAAAATACAAATTTGTATTATGTTAATATTATCACAAATGTTATTAAAAATACAAGTACTTGTAACTAATATGTAATGAAATCCTAGACAACTCAAGGAAAATGAAATCAAGTAAAATAAACTTAAGCACAAATTTATACTAAGTCTTTCATAATCCTCCAATGAAATCATCATCGTCGTCTTTAAGCATCTTGATTGATGAACTTTCCAAACAAACATGAACAAAGCCTACACAAGCAACTTAAAAATGTTGCATAAGTAAGATACCAATGGGCATATAGACTCATGTTTGGGCATAAAACTAACTTACCAATTCAAATTTGATTTTATTCTTAAGTTATTGAATCATTTATTTTATGTCATGACTTTAATTATATATGATACAAAAAGCATGTAATCAAACCACTAACATATCAAATAGCATACTCAGAGCCACCAAGACAAAAAGAGCCACAATATATGAATAAATTAGTATATAACATAAACTTACAAACTTTCGTCATTTAATAATTCAAAAGTTATATACATTTTACTTACCTTAAAAGCCACAATATAAAAGTCAACGTCCACCTACAAATAAAGGATAATACTAATGTAGTTAACATACATAGAACATATTTTAAAAGTTAAATGATATGAGCCTCCAAATGCAAGCTTATAGAAATTTAATCAATGATAAAGTATTACCTTCATGATATTAACTTGATGCAACTTTTAGGCCAACCAATAGCATTTCCTACAGCCTAATCAATGTTTTGAGCTTCATCAGTTGATTAGTACAGTTCAACATCATTTTTAATAGCATGAGTTGCCCAAACTTTCCAACTAACTTTATAATCCTCTAAAGCTCTACAACTAATAAGTAAACTAAATCAAATATTTTTAACTAACTCAACTAACTTTAACCAATATTGTTAATAGGAAAAAAAAAACCCTTGGTAAACGAACCCATCCTTTATCCATCTTGAGCAATTATCCACCAAAACCTGGTTGTAAGTACAAATAATAAGTTAAAAATATTTAAGAATTATAAATATCTTCTAAATTGAACCCAACCCTAAAGTTGTATATATATATGTATTAAGTTAACTTAGAGTTAGAGATGAATATATATTCATATGCACATATAAATAACAATTTAGTTTATCGATACATATACACATACTTAGATGTCGATACAAATGAAAGGATGGCCAGGGGTAGGGGCCATGTGCCCATGATGATGTTATTGCAATAAAAACTTTTAATACATATAATGCAAAAGCTAAACAAATACTAATATAAACAAATGACCATATTAATAGAAAATAGGTCCAATAAGGTTGAAGGCCTAGCTTACAACAACAAAAGTAGAGGTGGGGTCAAGCTCTTTTGCTACCTTGCTTTTAGCTAGGCTTGGGCATTTAGCCGGTTGGCTTCGAGGTCCCGGTCGGACCCGGACAAATGGGGGCGGGTCCAGAACATCATTGGGGCAAGTCTGGGGCAAAATTAGTTTGCCCCGGCTGGGGCGGGTCCAACCTCTTGGACCCGTTGACCTGTCCCGTAAGATTTAGGGGTGTATATATAAAGTTTAAAATTTTAAGACTTTCAAGTAATTTTTTTGGGTTATATTTGTTAAACTTTTCATATATATGAATTCTTAATAATTTTATAAACAATGCAAATACTTTAACAAAAGTTACATTTTAATTAATAATTAACATAGTTTAATATATTAACATCAATTTAGTCATGTTATAATTGCAAAATAAAATATTTGTATTTTGTAGTAATTGAATTTGTATAATATATACAATCTTGATATAGATTATTAAGTACTAATTAAATTATCGTAATATTAACAAAATTATTTTCAAAATATATACCTTTAATATAATCAATATATTATTTTCTAAATATGTAAATAGAAATATGATAAAAATAATCTTATAACCTTAAATATATGATTTATCGTATTTTAAATTAATTAATTAAATTATTAATCTTTCATAAATATATATAATGTTAATTAATTGGTATATGACAATCATATTATTACTATTATTATATTGAAATTAAATTAACATGCTATTGAAAAATTATTTAATTGTATTATCAACTATTTAAAAAATTATTAATTAACTAGTTTACAAGCAATAATACACTTTTAACATTATTTCTAATAGAGTATGTAACATTATTACTAATAAAATCAAATGGTAATTAAAATATTTGTATTTTGCAGTAATTAAATTTATATAATATATACAATCTTGATATAGATTATTAAGTACTAATTAAATTATTGTAATATTAACAAGATTATTTTCAAAATGTATACCTTTAATATAATCAATATATTATTTTCTAAATATGTAAATAGAAATATTATAAAAATAATCTTATAACCTTAAATATATGATTTATTGTAATTAAAATTAATTAATTAAATTATTAATATTTCATAAATATATATAATGTTAATTAATTGGTATATGCCAATCATATTATTGCTATTATTAGATTGAAATTAAATCAACATGCTATTGAAAAATTGTTTAATTGTATTATCAACTATTTGAAAAATTGTCAATTAACTAGTTTAGAAGCAATAAAACACTTTTAACATTATTTCTAATAGAGTATGTAACATTATTACTAATATAATCAAATGGCAATTAATAGTAACTAAATATTTGTATTTTATAGTAATTAAATTTGTATAATATATACAATCTTGATATAGATTATTAAGTACTAATTAAATTATTGCAATATTAACAATATTATTTCCAAATGTATACCTTTAATATAATCAATATATTACTTGCTAAATATGTAAATAAAAATATGAAAAAAATAATCTTATAACCTTAAATATATGATTTATCGTAATTTAAATTAATTAATTAAATTATTATTGTTTCATAAATATATATAATGGTGATTAATTGATACATGCCAATCATATTATTACTATTATTAGATTGAAATTAAATCAACATGCTATTGAAAAATTATTTAATTGTATTATCAACTATTTGAAAAAGTGTCAATTAACTAGGTTACAAGTAATAATACACTTTTAACATTATTTCTAATAGATTATGTAACATTATTACTAATAAAATCAAATGGTAATACACAACCATTTTTATTTTAGTTTGAAGATTTATTGTTTTTATGATTGTTAAAAAATGATCATAATTATAAATGATATGATGAGAAATTGAGAATGGAGTTATTTGCAAAGATGTAAATGTTACAGGGGGACGAAGTTGCATTAATATAAATATTACAAGAGTGTGATTGTAAAAGTATAAATGTTTAGGGGCGGCCTATTCCAAGCCTACTTTTAGCTACTTCGTGTAGGAACTGCTTTTGTCTTATGTGTCAAACCTTGGCTATACCCCCATTAGCACATGGTCATTTTATATATCAGCCAAGTATTATATATATACATATATTCTATTTTTGTAATTAGGAAACAAATATATGAAATTTTTTAAAGTACAATTCATTGAAAATCAACTCGAAAACATATTAATCAACAAACAAATTAATGAAGAAACAAATATATAAAATCAACTGATTTTTAATGCTATGTGAAGGCAGGAACACACCTGCAAAATCAATCAAATAGCAAAATTGCCCATCATCAAACAACTGCAAGACATCACCATCACTTCCACCAGCTACTTTATAATGTAATCCATACCTTCATCCATTTGCAAAATTAGTTGATGCTCTCAATGAGAACTATAGTACATCACCAATTACACCGTCTTAATTTAAATATATCATATGCAAATTCAAAGCAACACATGAATTAAAACATTTAAAGCACTTCACCAACAATAGCTTCAACCCTAATTGAATCAGAATAAGAAATAATATATAGCAGCTAAAACAACATATTACCTGCATATATATATATCAACTAAAGAAATTAAAACTTCACCAACATCATACTGTCTTCAATCATATTAAGAAATAATAAATATCATATGACCATATTTGTCAACTGTAAAATCCAACCAATTAAATTGACATTTAATTAACATAGAGTGAAGACATACCTGGAAACTAGAAACTTAACTGGTTGTAGATCCTTAAAGTGAAGCAATTGCTTGCTATAAATCAAGATCTTGTCCACTGCTGATTCAAAAATACCTATTTCCAAAGCATACAAAGACATCATGATTTAACAAGAACTTTCAAACACAAAAATGAATGATCAAATAACTAGTTGGTAATAAACCATGCTTAGCAAAAAGCCACATTCAACTTTACTAAAATAATTAGTAAGAAAAGTACTCCAAAAACTTTGCAAATTCTAGTTTCCAAAATCATTCAAAAGAAAACCTAAAAGATTGCACATGTTAAAAATGGAAGCATCAATCTAACTTCCAAATTGTTTTTTTCATCGTGTAATCCTTGAACCACCAAATCAACAAATCCATTGGCATCTATATCTTCAAACAAAAAAGTAAACATCTATATCTTCAAAATAACATTCAAATTTGTTAGTCTTCCATCTACAAAAATAAAAAGACATTTATGTTATTTTCACAGGGTGTAGTACATGTTTATGTTATTCTTATAAGGTGTACCAGCATGTTTTATGCTCCAAAGTTGCAATACAATTTGGTAATGCCATTTTATTTGGCTCAAGCAACTTAAGAATAAATAAATAATAGAACAAAAAAAAAAGTATTAGCAACTTCCGTATATTGACAAAGATCAATGTATAAGAACAATTAATATTTAAAAATTGGGAATTGACCATTTATCACTTACAAATTTATTTAGATTTTTTCAATTCACATATATATGTTTTTATTATTTTTTTTCACATATTACAAACTTGCAATAAGTCAAAACATTAGGTCATATGAGCTTTTTAATAAAGAAGTGGAGTGTTTGACAAGTCTCAATTGGGAAGCTGGATGCATTTTGGTGTATGATATGAAGCCGCAAACAATTTATTACTTGTTTCACAATTGTCTTTTATTGTTGAATCAATTATATTTAATTATGAACTTAATTAATAGAAAATAGTAGTATTAAATTAATCAAAGTTAAAACACAAAGTTAGAACAACTCTCACCAACCTTTAATTTTTAACATTTCTTTTTTAACAAAAAAGTGGTAGAATACTTAAATACAATGCCAACCTGCCGATAATGAGTTTTCATTTCATTTATTTATTAATTGGATGATTAATTATTGATATAAGAAGTTTAGTTTTTGGAAAACCTTTTGATAACTATAATCAGTCATGGGGAACTACTGCTTATTCCCACAATATTAATTTTACCATATTAATTACATATCAAGCTATAATTAATTGAAATCAATTATCTTTGCCATTATCACTCTTCCATTTAATAATTTAATTAACCATAATTACCTGAGCTACAATTACAAAGTTTATAATTAGCTAGTTAATCAACTTAATAATGAGATAAAATTAGTAATAAAAAACTAGTTTAGTTAATTAATTGAATAGATTAGAAATTAATTGTAAGCTTATCCCTTAAACAATAGTTAATTTAATCAATTAATTATCTTAGATTAGTTTTATCTATTTGATTACATTAATGATTATAAGTTATTAACCCAATTCAATAAACTAATATAGTCAATTAATCTAATTTAATTTATTGTGGTCTACTTAATCAACTTAATGGGATAAAATTAGTAATACAAAACTAGTTCAATTAATTAATTAAATTATAAATTAATTGTAAGCTGATCCCTTTATCATTTGGTTTGATGCTATATCCTAATATCAATAGATTATTTTAATTAATTTAGGTTGATGTATTCATTTCAATTCAATTAACTTTAATTTAAATTATTATTCAATTTGATTTAATCAATTCAATCCATAGATATAAGCCCAACACTTATCCCAATTAATTGTTGCATTTTACTCAAATAATACAATATTGATATAAGCCTAGTCTATATGTAATTACTATATGCATTTCACTCATACTAAAATATTAATATAATCTTAGCCCATCGTCAACTCTGACCGAATCCAAACAAACACTGATAATAATAATAATAAAAACAACATAAAAGGAACTATAGAATTAAGTATACTTTACAAAGTTTATAAAGAATCTATGTAGTGAGTCGTAGAAATAACCTTTGAATAAAAGCAGTAATCCGGAGTTGATGTGCGCTTCCAGCTTTATTTGTTAACATAAGTTATAGATTCTAAAGACTTCTTCACTTTGGCTCAATAATCCTCCTCGAAGTCCTTCAGGAGCATGACATATCTGCTCTTGTTTATTACATGGATTCTTACTCCTTGACAATGTACCTGCAACCTATTGAAAGATAGGGATTTTTGTTACTGCTTTTCGTTGATAGCCACTTATTAAAATTGTCGAAAACATGGGGAAAAACATAGTGGCTTTATTTTTTGAATTTCCAGTTACCTTTTACCTTTGGATTAGTTATAACAACGTTAAGATGCAATATTAATGTTTTATGCTCATTTGTTACCACCATTGAATGCTCTAAACGGGGTTAAATGCAAATTATATATCTTGAAGTATCTTAAACTACTTACAGTTAAATAATAATAATAATAATAATAATAATAATAATAATAATAATAATAATAAAGCACAAACCTATGCAATAACAGGTGGCAGCATGGCAGTTGCACACAGGGTGTTTTTGGTGGTGGCCATGCTCTACATCACATTGTTTGATTGAAGAATCACTTAGATGATTAACTAGGAAGTCTATCAAAAGCTCCAAAGAGAGTACAACTATGAAAAAAAAAATTATAGCATAAGTAGTCTCTGAAGGTCCCTAATTAATTATTCATGCTCCCTTATTTTGCAGGTGACAAACGCAATGGACGATTTTCAATTCAGCAACGATGCTCTTCAAACTACAAAGAGCTTGCAGAAAAAAATTCTAGAAATAACTTCGCATGAATCATTCATAAAAGATGTTATTATTTTCTGAATAAAACCCAACAGATGTTAAGAATTGCCTCACAGGAAATCTAAAACTTACAGCATCTCAGTTATAACACGAAGACTTACCTAAGGCCCCAAGAAAAGGTTCTCCCCCAAAATTATTTTTATGAAAGGTATAACATTCTTATACCACACTCATTCTAATGCAAAAACTAAGACATTAGTAATTAGACTTGAATAAAGGCAAGAAATCTTTGTTCAAGAAGAGCATGAAATAAAAATCAAATAAAGCTAATAAGCAATAGTCATGTGAAGCTTACCTGCCAACACATAGCTAGATGGTTGATGTGTCTACAACTTCAACAATTCGATTAAGATGCCATTGGAGAGACCAATCCATGACCAATAACCCAATTTAAAATAAAAGAACCACAATGATTTCCTTAAATCCTACAAATATTGAATGGTTAATGACATCTTCGAATAAACAACCTATCTTGTAATAGAGATAGTAGTTAACAAAAACTATATAAGCAACCAAAAGAATCTTGTTTAGATACCTCAGTTCAATAAAATATCACCTGCAAAACAAGGTTTGCAAACAAGTTACTTGCCAGCTTTCTAGACTTTCTGTAACTTGTTATCTAACTTAACTATACAATCTCTCAACATTCTCATTTAAATACTCAGACCACATAGTTGATGTCTATCATTTTTCATGTGCAAGCATGATCTATATTAGACTTAACATTTCTACATTCGAATGACCTCCAATTGAAACATGTCAATAAAATCGAAGATACTAAAGGATAACAAAAGCAAAGCAACTGATGAAGAAACTGCTAAAAGAAAATTAAAAAAAATGCAAAAGAAAAGAAAATCCAAATTAAACTCTTTCAGCAAATTTGTATACAAGTGTTATTATTAACCCATTAAATTGCCAACTCTTTTTTCGCACACAAGACCTCTTCTGAATTCAAAAAAGTCATAGAGGAATTGAATCTCCAAGATTTGATAAACAAAAATCATGGATTGAAAATAATAGATCTAAGATTTGAGATTCCAAATAACTAAAACTAAGAACAAAAGAAACTTACCAAAAGATTGAGATTTGCGCTTGATTCAATCAAGTCAACAGAAAAAGGAACCTAGAACAAAAGCAAACAAAAAAAAGATCAAGTCAATCACAAAAGAGAAAGAACAAATTGAAAACGAAACCTACCTTGAATCAAAAACGCAAGTGACCCAAAGCAAAAACAGGACAAAAAAAACCGATTTGAGACAAAAATAAGAGATCAAGAGTGAAAACGATATCATTGAGATAGGTAGTTGATGGCGTATGGGTGAGTGAGGTAAGTCATTAAGGTGGGTGATGCATGGTGAGTGAAGAAGTGATCTACAATGGCTAGGGCAAAAGTGAAACATAAGAGAGAAAGAAAAGAGGGAGGGCAAAAAGAATGAAGGAAAAATGGGGAAATAGACAAAACCCTTTCTTCTTATATTGTTGTCACACATTTAAAATATGATAAATATGTATTAAATTAAAGTACAAAAGTGACTATTATAAAGAAACAATAGGTTTGAATTTTATACATGTGTTATAGGTGGCAAATTTTTAAAAAACCGTCAAATAAAAAAATCAAAGTGACAAATATTAAAAAAATTCTACGAGCTGACATTAAGGAGGTACAACTCTATGAGCTGACATATCTTGATGGGAGAGGGTAGGTTATGTTAGGTTGAGGATGTTAAACCAAGTGCTTATTAGGAGGTAACCCGATATTTAAAAAAAAAAAAAGATGGCACATTTAATGATAATTTTTTTTTAGTGTCTCAAGGAGATTCCTCTCGTGGGATCTATTCATCATTTGCCATCCATCTCATTTCCTTTGTTGTTTGTTTTTTACTTTTTTTGCTATTGAGTTTTTATTTCTTTTATTTGTCTTTATTTTATTTTACTTTATTTTCTTTTGTTCAATTTGCTTATTCTGTGCTTTGCACTCATTTGCACAATAGTTTAAAG
Source organism: Boswellia sacra (assembly GCA_013180625.2). Classification (NCBI taxonomy): domain Eukaryota; kingdom Viridiplantae; phylum Streptophyta; class Magnoliopsida; order Sapindales; family Burseraceae; genus Boswellia; species Boswellia sacra. The sequence goes on from SNVD02011630.1 coordinate 41,848, forward strand.
AAGCATCCAAACAGGAAATGCTTCATTGCCTGAAGGGTTGAAGCGTGCATATCTTGGATAAGAACAAACTCACATGCATTATCAGTAATATCTTTCATTTTCTCCTCTTCAATGGATATCAATAGCTTTCTGTCAAACCTTCGTAAACATTTCTCTTCACTTTCTCAAAATACTTTACTCAAAATTTATAAAGTATGGTTGACTAGACTTGGGATATTCATGCTCCTAAAAATGCCTGCAGATATCTAGTGGCTTATCAAAGCCAAGGTAAGTTTATCTGGTGAGTCTATAGTTAATTTTGTTTTATACATGCCTAGTCTAAGGAAAAAGCTATTACTATAAAAAACGAAGAGCGAAGAGGTTACAAGTATGTTATAAATGTGCTAGAAGGACTTGCAACTAGAGTTGTCAGTCATTAGGTTTTGTATCCAGGAATAGAGAAGATAAACTTAAGTTCACTAAAGATGGTCTGAGTAATGAGTCTCTAGATAATATTTTAATAACTCTTGAGTTACATTCTTGTAGACTTGTTCACTGTGAATTGCTTAATTTATGGATTTCGTCATGAACTGCGGCGTTATATTCTAGGGAATCTGACTAAAAAAGACCATGTTTACTAGTTTTTAAGAAAACTGGATGGGAAGCATATCCTCGACTCACATAAGGTGTTTTAGCCATTATTGGACGTAAAACTAGAGGAAGATGTGAGCCACAATCACAACTATTATATATTTGAATGTGTGTTTTATTGTTGAATTTTTTTTCTTTCTTGTTTTGGTGTTTGTGTTGTTGTTGTTTGTTGATTTAGTTTATTTAATTTCAAGTTTCTTTTTGACAAACTGCATAACTACCCATAACATAAGCACACGTGGGAGACAAGTGCGGGGGTATTGTCAACCCCCGCTGAAAGCATATCACAAATTTTCAAATGTTGGGGCAATAAATATGCATCGAGCAACCCCCACCGAAATTATGTCTCTATGTGTCAAATCTGAGAACATTACGTGTGTATCCATCCATTCTCCACATTTTCAAATGCCATTATTATAACATCTTTTGACCTTGAAAAACACAACACCTAACGTGCATCATTGTCATAGGGCATATGTAAAAATGGAGAAAATGCCAATTCGATGATTTTGAAATAGATGTGCATTATGTGGATCTCGATTTAGTAAAGATGGAAAGTTTGCAATAGCAGCTCTTGATCTTGGGAGGGTATTAGCTAAGAGATGTATTCATTTGGTTTATAAAGGGGGTAGCCTTGGGTTAATGGGATGCATGTCAACAGTTGCAAACTTAGGAGGGAGCTAGGTTCGAGGCATTATCCATAAATCATTAGTTGTAAGACATATCATAGGCAACACAATTGGGAAATCTTAGCCCTAAGGCTACATGATAATTTTGATGATAACAATACACATTGATTCATTGTGATTTACTAATATGTTTATTTATGTGCAAGAGTAATATCATTGAAATAATTGTAAAATCAAGAAGAGGCTTATTAAAATGAAGTGTTGAAGCTAAGGAGAAGGCTATATGTTAAAGGCACCAAAGTTTAAGAACAAGGTTTGATTCAAGGAATGTGACACATGAGTAATGTTCAATCAATTGGTCATATATTTCTCTACAGATGTCCAAATGACATGATTCTTAGGCCTTTGGAAAGCTTACTCAATTTATAACATTTCATATGTTTTAAAGAAATTCAAATTTCAAGTGTAAGGATGTCCAAATCATCATGCAAGTGAAAGACAAATGGAAGCAGCTGCATGAGCACCGAATACTCTTTTGGACATATCTTGAGTTAGAAAAATCAAAATAACTTGATTCTTATGGCATTGGAAAGAGGACAGGCACATTTCATATGTTTTGAAGAAATTCAAATTTGAAATGGAAGGCTGACATAATTGACATGCAATTCGGTGGACTGACACAGAGAAGAAAAATCAACTCACATGAGCACCGAATGGTGTTTTGGCCATATCTTAAGATAGAGATATCCAAATGCTTTGATTCTTAATGTTTTGGAAATATTATTCAAATATACAAAACTTTTATGTTTTGAAGAAATTCAAATTTCAAACGGAAGGCTGACAGAATCATCATTCAATTTGGTGGACTGACACAAGAAAGAAAAATCAAGTCACATGAGCACCTAATGGTGTTTTGGCCACATCTTGAGCTACAAATATCCAAATGACTTGATTCTTGATGCGTTGGAAAGCTTATTCAAATGTGAAAATCTTTTATGTTTTGTAGATTTTCAAATTTCAAATATAACATTGACAAAAATGGCAGACAAAATTACGGTTTTTATGGTAGGTAGAAAATTTGGAGTTGGTGTCTTCACTTGATTAAGTTCATCTCATTTGCCTATAAAAGGAGCCATTCTCCCATGCATTCAAGAAGGGCAAGAGAAGCATTTTATCAAGCAAAAAATAAGAGAAATATCAAGTCTAGAGAGTTTTATATTCTTTATCTACTCTTTGAAGAGAGTTTTACTTTTGTTGTAAAAAATTTACTTTTTTTCTTGTATTGTGGTGAGAGTGAGAACTCTTTCCTTGGTGAGGTTGTTCATCAAGAAGAACTCTTGGTGTGATGTTATCAAGAGTTGAAGGAAGTTGCCTTGGTGAGGTTGTTCATCAAGAAGAACTCTTGGTGTGGTGTTATCAAGGTTGAAGAAAAAATCTTGGTGAGGTTGTTCATCAAGCAAGTTGTAAAGATTTCTACAACTTAGTGGAAAGCTTAGCTCGTGGAGCTAGGAGCCCGTGGACGTAGGCAAGGTTTGCCGAACCACGTAAATTGAGTTTGCACTCTCTCTATCCCTATCCTCTTTACATTTACTTGACTTGTGATTGTTCTTTATTGCTATTCTCTTGATTGATTGCATTCTATTTTCATCTTCTTCACCTTTATTCTCAAAAGAAAGAGTTAAATAATTTTGATCTTTCAAGAAAAGTTTTCTAAATTTGTTTTTATAAATAAAAACCCAATTCACCCCCCCTCTTGAGTTGCCATACCTGGGTCAACAAGTGGTATCAGAGCAAGGTTGCTCATTTTTTTTAAATCTTAACCGATTTTGAGCTATGGCTACTTTTAATTCAACTTCATATGTTGAGGGACTTTCTATCTCTAGACCTCCATTTTTTAATGGAAGTGATTACTCTTATTGGAAAACTAGAATGAGTATTTTCTTGAAATCTTTTGATTATGATTTGTGGTCTATTGTTTTGGAAGGACCTTTTGTTCCTACCAAAATTGAAAATGGGGAATGCATGCTTAAAGAACCTAAAGAGTTTAGTGAAGATGATAAAAAGAAATAGAGTTTGAATGCTAAAGCTATGAATGTGTTTTATTGTGCTCTAGATAGAAATGAGTTTAATAGAATATCTACTTGTTCTACGGCACAAGAAATATGGCACACACTTGAAGTAACTCATGAAGGAACTAGTCAAGTTAAAGAATCCAAAATTAGTATGCTAGTTCATAGTTATGAGCTTTTTAAGATGAAATCGGATGAATCAATTTCTGAAATGTTTACTAGATTTACGGATATTATTAATAGTTTGAAATCTCTTGGTAAATCTTATTCTAATGTTGAAATAGTGAGAAAGATTTTTAGGTGTCTACCAAAATCTTGGGAACCAAAGGTGACGGCAATTCAAGAAGCAAAGGACCTCACCAAACTACCATTAGAAGAACTTATGGGTTCTCTCATGACTCACGAAATCACCTTGAAGGAGAGTGAAGAAGATTTCAAGAAAAAGAAAAATATCGCTTTCAAATCTTCAACAAAAGAAGATGATGAGTCCGACGATGAAGGAGATGATGAAGATCTTGCATTCATCACAAGAAAGCTAAAAAGGATGATTAGAAGAAACCAAGGATTCAAGAAGAATTCTAGAAGGGAGTACAAAGGGCAAAGCTCAAAGCAAGATAAGAAAATGATCAAGTCATTTGCTATGAGTGCAAGAAACCGGGACATGTAAAGATGGATTGTCCTTACTTCAAGAGTCAAAACAAGAAATCTAAAGCAATGAAAGCCACAAATTGGGATGATAGTGAAGCTAGCTCCACCGAAGAAGAAGATTGCGAAGTGGCAAACATGTGCTTCATGGCTTTAAGTGAAGATGAGGTACGTATTCTAAACTATGATCCTAAACTTTCATAAGATGAATTACTTGAAGCATTCCAAAATTTACATGTGCAAGTTGATAAGCAAAATTCAAAAATCAATGCTTTCAAAAAGAAGTCAAAAATCATGTTATCTCAATTAGAAGAGTTGGTAGAAATAAATGAAGCTCTAGAAAATGAAAATGAAATTTTAAAGCAAAAAGATTTTGAAAGTTTGGAAAGTCAAATACATTTATTAAAAACTGAAAATGACATTTTAAAACAAAAGGATTTTGATAAATTAGAGAAAGAAAATGTTATTTTGAAAAAGGAAAATAATGACTTAAGAAATATTGTTGATAGTTTTACAAAAAGCACAAAAAATTTGAATTCTATGTTACAAAACCAAAGGTGTGTTTTTGATAAAAGAGGTTTAGGATATAAAACTCATAAAAATCAAAAGTATTTTGCTCATGCATCTTCTAGGAATAATCCTAATTATTCATGTACTTATTGTGAAAGAAAAGGACATAAAGTGCATTCTTGCTATATTAAGAGAAATCCTAATTTGAAACAAATATGGGTTCTAAAAAGTACCGTAACTAACCCCCAAGGACCCAAGAACTTTTGGGTACTAAAAAGTTACTCCTTGAATATTGATTGTAGAGACAAAGGAGTGGCAAACACAAGTGGTACTTAGATAGTGGATGCTCAAGGCATATGACCGGAGATGCCTCCAAATTCTCAAGATTAATCATGAAGAAAGGAGGATATGTGACCTTAGGTGATGATGCCAAAGGAAGGGTAATCGGACATGGTGATATTGGTAACCCTTCTTCACCTATTATTAAAGATGTTTTGCTTGTTCATGGTTTGAAACATGATTTGATTAGCATTAGTCAACTGTGTGATAAGGGGTATTTTGTTGCTTTTGAGCCTAATAGATGTGTGATTACGGATGTTAGTAACAATAAGAAATTATTTGTTGGTAATAGATGTGGTAATATTTATACAATTGATATTGATGTTAATGATCATGTAGAAAATTGTTTCATTATTAATCATGATGCTTGGTTATGGCATAGAAGATTAGGTCATGCTAGCATGGACACAATTTCAAAAATTCTAAAAATGATTTAGTTAATGGTCTTCCAAAAATAAAATTTGAAAAGGATAAGATTTGTGATGCTTGTCAATTTGGAAAACAAGTAAGAAATTCTTTTAAACAAAAGAAATTTATTTCAACAAATAAACTTCTACAATTACTTCATTTGGATTTATTTGGACCATCAAGAACTCAAAGCCTTGGTGGAAAGTATTATGTTTTTGTTATTGTGGATGATTATTCAAGATTCACTTGGGTATTATTATTGAAAACTAAAAATGAGGCCATACAAGCTTTTTCAAAATTTGCAAAAAGAGTCCAAAATCAAAAAGGGTATTCTATTGTGTCCATTAGGAGTGATCATGGTGGTGAAATAGACAATGTTACATTTGAAAATCTTTGTGATGAAAATGGTTTTGAGCATAATTTTTCCTCACCTAAAACTCCACAACAAAATGGTGTTGTTGAGAGGAAAAAATAGGACTATCCAAGAAATGACTAGGACCATGTTACTTGAAAATAATTTGCCAAAATATTTTTGGGCTGAAGCCGTTAATACCGCATGCTTTATAATCAATAGAGTCTATATTAGAGCTTTAATAAAGAAAACTCCTTATGAACTTTGGAAAGGAAGAAAACCCAACATTGGATTTTTAAAGTTTTTGGATGTAAATGTTTTATTTTAAACACCAAGGATAACTTTGGAAAATTTGATGCAAAAGCCGATGTTGAAATTTTTGTTGGCTACTCCAACCATAGTAAAGCATATAGAGTTTTTAACAAAAAGACTCTTACTATTGAAGAATCTATGCATGTTGAATTTGATGAAACTAATGTTATTTCTTCAAAGAATTTAGATGATAATATTGTTGAGGTAGAAAGGCAAATCAAGGAATCAAGGCTTGATGAAAAGAGCCAAGATGAATTACAACTTCAACAAGAAAAGCTTGAGGAAGTAATTGATTCTTCCCAAGAATTACCAAAGGAATGGAGGTATGCAAAAGCTCACCCTAAAGATCTCATTATTGGTGAACCATCACAAGGTATGAAAACTAGATCTTCTTTTAAGAACTTTTGTAATCATTTTGCTTTTGTCTCTCAATTTGAACCAAAATCTTTTAAGAAGCCGAAAATGACGAAAGTTGGATTTTGGCTATGCAAGAAGAATTGAACCAATTGGAGAGAACAAGTTGGGAATTAGCCCTAGACTAAAATCATTTTCTATTTATAGGCACTAAAATGATTTTTAGAAATAAAGTAGATGAAAAGTACCATATATTAGAAACAAAGCTAGGGACTGTTGCTCAAGGATACAACAAGAAGAAGGTATTGATAGAGGAAACCTTTGCACCGGTTGCTAGATTAGAATCAATTAGAATGTTGTGTGCATTTGCATGTTATAAAATTTACATTATACCAAATGGATGTCAAAAGTGCATTTTTAAATGGGTACATTATGGAGGAAGTATATGTAGAGCAACCTCTTGGTTTTCAAAATCATGATTTTCCAAACCATGTTTTTAAACTCAAAAAGGCACTTTATGGTTTGAAACAAGCACCAAGAGCATGGTATGATAGATGAGCAAATTTCTCATTGATAATGGTTTCGAAATGGAAAAAGTTGATACTACTCTTTTTGTTAAAACAAAAAATGATGATTTATTAATTGTTCAAATCTATGTTGATGATATTATATTTGGTGCTACTAATGTCTCTATGTGTGAGGAATTTTTCAAGTGCATGCAATAAGAATTTGAAATGAGCTTAATGGGAGAATTAAATTTCTTCCTTGGACTTCAAATCAAGCAATCAATAGATGAGATCTTCATTAATCAAGCTAAATACACGAGATCTTCTCAAGAAGTTTGGCATGGATAATTCAAGGACATATAACACACCTATGGGTACATTAACCAAGCTTGACAAAGATGAGAAAGGAAAAGATGTTGAGGTACAAAATATCGAGGTATGATTGACTCTCTTTTGTATTTAACTGCTAGTAGACCTGATATTATGTTTAGTGTGTGTATGTGTGCCAGATTTCAATCTTGTCCAAAGGAATCTCACCTTAAGGCTGTCAAAAGGATATTTAGATATCTTCTTAGAACCATAAATCTAAGTCTTTGGTATCCTAAGTGTGATAATTTTGATCTAATTAGTTATTCTGATGCGGACTTTGCTGGAAGTCTTCTTGATAGAAAGAGCACTAGTGGCTCTTGCCATTTTCTAGGACATGCATTAGTCTCATGGTTTAGTAAAAAACAAAATTCTGTTGCCTTATCAACCGCGGAAGCCGAGTATATTGCAGTAGGAAGTTGTTGTGCACAATCTCTTTGGATGAAACAAATTTTAAAAGATTATGGTGTGTTATTTGATCATATTCCCATCAAATGTGACAATACAAGTGCCATCAACATTTCAAAAAATCCAATACAACACTCTAGGACTAAGCATATAGAGATTAGACATCATTTTATTAGAGATCATGTGAAAAAAGGTAATATTTCTTTAGAATTTGTTCCCACCGATAAACAATTAGCCGATATATTTACTAAACCCCTTAGTCAAGATAGATTTTGTATAATTAGAAGAGAATTAGGCATGTTGGATATTTCTCAATTTTGCTTTAATAAGATAATCTTTGAATGGTAGCATATGTTAAGGGGGAGAATATATTTAGGGGGAGTAGTTAATTTGATTACATCTTTTTGATGATAATAAAAGGGGGAGAAATAGTTGGATTGCTTATATTCATAACAAGTGCAATTTTTTTGTTTATTCTTTATTTTATTTTCATTCTTTATTTTAGATATTATTTGAAAGCAATCAATGGTTTGTCATCATCAAAAAGGGGGAGATTGTCAGCCCTAAGGCTACATGATAATTTTGATGATAACAATACACATTGATTAATTGAGATTTACTAACATGTTTATTTATGTGCAAGAGTAAGATCATTGAAATAATTTTAAAATCAAGAAGAGGCTTATTAAAAGGAAGTGTTGAAGCTAAGGAGAAGACTACATGTTAAAGGCACCAAAGTTTAAGAATAAGGTTTGATTCAAGGAATGTGACACATGAGTAATGTTTAATCAATTGGTCATATATTTTTCTACAGATGTCCAAATGATGTGATTCTTGAGCCTTTGGAAAGCTTACTCAATTTATAACGTTTCATATGTTTTAAAGAAATTCAAATTTCAAGTGTAAGGTTGTCCAAATCATCATGCAAGTTGAAAGACAAATGGAAGCAGCTGACATGAGCACCGAATACTCTTTTGAACATATCTTGAGTCAGAAAAATCAAAATAACTTGATTATTATGGCATTGGAAAGAGGACATAATGAGGCACATTTCATATGTTTTGAAGAAATTCAAATTTGAAATGGAAGGCTGACATAATTGACATGCAATTCGGTGGACTGACACAAGGAAGAAAAATCAACTCACATGAGCACCGAATGGTGTTTTGGCCATATATTAAGATAGAGATATCCAAATGCTTTGATTCTTAATGTTTTGGAAAGAGTATTAAAATATGCAGATCTTTCATGTTTTGAAGAAATTCAAATTTCAAACGGAAGGCTGACAGAATTATCATTCAATTTGGTGGACTGATACAAGAAAGAAAAATCAAGTCACATGAGCACCGAATGGTGTTTTGGCCATATCTTGAGCTACAGATATCCAAATGACTTGATTCTTGATGCGTTGGAAAGTTTGTTCAAATGTGCAGATCTTTTATGTTTTACAGATTTTCAAATTTCAAACGGAACATTGACAAAAATGGCAGAAAAAATTACAGTTTTTATGGTGGGCAGAAAATTTGGAGATGGTGTCTTCACTTGATTAAGTTCATCTCATTTGCCTATAAAAGGAGCCATTCTCCCATGCATTCAAGAAGGGCAAGAGAAGCATTTTATCAAGCAAAAAATAAGAGAAATATCAAGTCTAGAGAGTTTTATATTCTTTATCTACTCTCTGAAGAGAGTTTTACTTTTGTTGTAAAAATTTACTTTTTTTCTTGTATTGTGGTGAGAGTGAGAACTCTTTACTTGGTGAGGTTGTTCATCAAGAAGAACTCTTGGTGTGATGTTATCAAGAGTTGAAGGAAGTTGCCTTGGTGAGGTTGTTCATCAAGAAGAACTCTTGGTGTGGTGTTATCAAGAGTTGGAAGAAAAAGTCTTGGTGAGGTTGTTCATCAAGCAAGTTGTAAAGATTTCTACAACTTAGTGGAAGCCTAGCTTGTGGAGCTAGGAGCCCGTGGACGTAGGCAAGGTTTGCCGAACCACGTAAATTGAGTTTGCAATCTCTCTATCCCTATCTCTTTATATTTAGTTGCACTTATGATTGTACTTTATTGCTATTCTCTTAATTGCATTCTATTTTCATCTTCTTCATCTTTATTCTCAAAGAAAGAGTTAAATAATTTTGATCTTTCAAGAAAAGTTTTCTAAATTTGTTTTTATAAATAAAAACCCAATTCACCCCCCCTCTTGGGTTGCCATACCTGGGTCAACAGGAAAGACTTACAAGTCTCAAGCATGCATGAGCGCATTGCACATATGCTTTGTAACTCTGATGTATTTATAGCTTTACTAGGTGGTTATGGGACATTAGAGGAAATATTTCAAATCATCTCCTGGGTCCAACTAAACGTCCATCGAAAACCCATTGGTTTATTTAATGTCAATAATTTTTTTTTTATGGTTTGTTTTCTTTTCTTGATCAAGTTGTAGAACAAAACTTCATCTCATAGTTGGTGAGACAAATCATAGTCATAGCGTCAACTACAGAGGAGTTGATTGACAAACTACAAGAATTTACCCATACATATGATCTAGCAACAACTAGGATAGATTGGTTTGTGGAAAGCAGTAAAAGGCATAAACTGGATTTGACGCTCCACCTATAATCTTTATCCATTGGTTTGCCTCAATTTTGTTTGCTTTCTTTCTATTGTGTTTATTTGAGATTTTTTAGGGTATTTCTTTTGACTTTCACCCCAGGTAATATTTTATATTCTTACCTTTTATAGTGATGCCTTAAAAAGTTCAAGTTCTCTTGAAACGCATTCTAGATCTCTTCGACCACGAATGACCGAGAATAAGGAGACGAACTTTTGAACTTTTGATACCCATTCAAACTCACTTGTTTTTGTTTACTGATTGTTGGATTTTATTATTTTATGAGTACATTTAGTTTTATGTAATTTGAATTTGTTATGCATTTTTGTGTCTATCAGGTCTGATTAAAAAAAATTATGGAATAAAAAATCAAGAATGGCAGAATAGGGGGTTTCTTCAACCCTTGAAACGCATTCTAACTAAATAAATTTGTACTTTGTTTATTTACTGTTGTTTGAATATTAAATATCTTGTATCTTGTTTTGTTCATTCATAATAAAGGAAATAGGCTGGAAACCTTAAGTCTACAACTACTTCTCCTACGGATTGTTGAAATATACAATCATGACTTAAGTCTAACAACGCCATATAGGGATGGCAAAATCCGAGTGCAGGTGCAGGTTTGGTGCTTCTACACCCGCACTAGACTAAAAAACTCATCCCCGATCCACGCAAAATCTCCAGATTTTTTTCGGTACGGGTATTTGTGGCTACTGGGATGATAAAAAAACCCCAATTATCCCCACTTTTATTTTTAAAAAAATTTTCCACGCTTTTAATGGAGTTAAATAGCATAATATTGTGTAATGTTGACGAAGGACGTGGGTGGCACTACTAGCAAAGCGGGAGGGATAAATTTTGTTGGCCAAGCTTCGAATCGCAGCTTCCTTTGTTTACTACTTTTAATTAAATATATAAAAGGAAATTGATTATATAAAAATTTCTGCGAACAATAGAGCAAAAATCAAGTGGCTTGATGGTTAACCACTAGAAATCCAAGTTACAGGTCACAGGTTTGAGCCTTCTTATACACATTTTGTTGACCCAGGTATGGCAACCCAAGAGGGGGGGTGAATTGGGTTTTTATTTATCAAAACGGATTTAGAAAACTTTTTTTGAAAGATCAAAATTAGTTCACTCTTTCTTTGAGAATGAAGGTGAAGAAGATGAAATTAGAATTTATCAAAGATGCAATCAAAAGAATACTAATGATGAACAATTACAAGTGCAAGTAAATGTAAAGAGGAAAGGGATAGAGAGAGTGCAAACTCAATTTACGTGGTTCGGCAAACCTTGCCTACTTCCACGGGCTCCTAGCTCCACGAGCTAAGCTTTCCACTAAGTTGTAGAAATCTTTACAACTTGCTTGATGAACAACATCACCAAGACTTTTTCTTTCAACTCTTGATAACACCACACCAAGAGTTCTTCTTGATGAACAACCTCACCAAGACAACTTCCTTCAACCCCTGATAACACCACACGAAGAGTTCTTCTTGATGAACAACCTCACCAAGGCAACTTCCTTCAACTCTTGATAACACCACACCAAGAGTTCTTTTTGATGAACAACCTCACCAAGGCAACTTCCTTCAACTCTTGATAACACCACACCAAGAGTTCTTCTTGATGAACAACCTCACCAAGGAAAGAGTTCTCTCAAGGATAACTCTTTACAAGAATATCTCACTCTCACCAAAATACAAGAACAAGGATAATTTTTACAACAAAAGTACAACTCTCTTCAAAGAGTAGATAAAGAATATAAAAGCTCTCTAGACTTGATATTTTTCTTGTTTTTTGCTTGATAGATGCTTCTCTTGCTCTTTAAGAATGCATGGGAGAATGGCTCCTTTTATAGGCAAATGAGATGAATTTAATCAAGTGAAGACACCAACTCCAAATTTTCTGCCCACCCTAAAAACCGTAATCTTGTCTTCCATTTTTGTCAATGTTCTGTTTGAAATTTGAAAATCTGTAAAACATAAAAGATTTGCAGTTTGAATAAGCTTTCCAACGCATCAAGAATTAAGTCATTTGGATATCTGTAGCTCAAGATATGGCCAAAACACCATTCGGTGCTCATGTGACTTGATTTTTCTTTCTTCTGTCAGTCTACCAAATTGAATGATAATTCTGTCAGCCTTCCGTTTGAAATTTGAATTTCTTCAAAACATGAAATATCTGCATATTTGAATAAGCTTTTCAAAACATTAACAATCAAAGAATTTTAATATCTCTATCTTAAGATATGGCTAAAACACCATTCGGTGCTCATGTGAGTTGATTTCTCTTCTCTGTGTCAGTCCACCGAATTGCATGTCAATTATGTCAGTCTTCTGTTTGAAATTTGAATTTTTTCAAAACATATGAAATGGTCCTCATTAAGTCATCTTTCCAATGCCATAAGAATCAAGTCATTTTGATTTTTCTAGCTCAAGATATGTCCAAAGGAGTATTCGGTGCTCATGTCAGCTGCTTCCATTTGTCTTTCAACTTTCATGATGATTTGGACAACCTTGCACTTGAAATTTGAATTTCATTAAAACATATGAAATGTTATAAATTGAGTAAGCTTTCAAAAGGCTCAAGAATCACATTATTTGGACATTTGTAGAGAAATATATGACCAATTGATAGAACATTGCTCATATATCACATTCCTTGAATCAAACCTTGTACTTAAAATTTGATGCCTTTAACATGTAGTCTTCTCCTAAGCTTCAACACTTCATTTTAATAAACCCCTTCTTGATTTTATAATTATTTCAATAATCTTATTCTTGCACATAAATAAATATATTAGTAAATCTCAATCAATCAATGTGTATTGTTATCATCAAAATTATCATATAGCCTTAGGGCTAACAATCTCCCCCTTTTTGATGATGACAAACCATTGATTGCTTTTAAAATAATATCTAAAATCAAGAATGAAAATGAAATCAAGAATAAACAAAAAGAGAGCAATTGTTATAAATACAAGCAATCCAACCATTTCTCCCCCTTTTGTTATCATCAAAAAGATGTAATCAAAGTAATTACTCCCCCTAAATATATTCTCCCCCTTAACATATGTTACCATTCAAAGATTATCAAATAAAAGAAAAAGTAAGATATATCCAACATGCCTAATTCTCTTCTAATTATGCAAAATCTATCTTGACTAAGGGGTTTAGTAAATATATCAGCTAATTGTTTTTCGGTGGGATCAAATTCTAAAGAAATATTACCTTTTTGCACATGATCTCTAATAAAATAATGTCTAATCTCTATATGCTTAGTCCTAGAGTGTTGTATGGGATTTTTTGGAATGTTAATGGCACTTGTATTATCACATTTGATGGGAATGTGATCAAATACCACACCATAATCTTTTAAAATTTGTTTCATCCAAAGAGCTGTGCACAAACAACCTTCCTTACGCCACATATACTCGGCTTCCGCGGTTGGAATAATGCAACAGATTTTGTTTCTAATAAACCATGATACTTAAATGAGTCCTAGAAAAATGGCAAGAGCCACTAGTGCTCTTTCTATCAAGAAGACTTCCAGCAAAGTCCGCATCGGAATAACTAATTAGATCAAAATTATCACACTTAGGATACCAAAGACCTAGATTTATGGTACCAAGAAGATATCTAAATATCCTCTTTACAGCATTAAGGTGAGATTCCTTTGGACAAGATTGAAATCTAGCACACATACACACACTAAACATAATATCGGGTCTACTAGCAGTTAAATACAAAAGAGAGCCAATCATACCTCGATATTTTGTTACCTCAACATCTTTTCCTTTCTCATCTTTGTCAAGCTTGTTTAATGTACCCATAGGTGTGTTATATGTCCTTGAATTATCCATGCCAAACTTCTTGAGAAGATCTCTTGTGTATTTAGCTTGATTTATGAAGATCCCATCCATTGATTGCTTGATTTGAAGTCCAAGGAAGAAATTTAATTCCCCCATTAAGCTTATTTCAAATTCTTGTTGCATACACTTGGAAAATTCTTCACACATAGAAATATTAGTAGCACCAAATATAATATCATCAACATAGATTTGAACAATTAATAAATCATCATTTTTTGTTTTAAAAAAAAGAGTAGTATCAACTTTTTTTATTTCGAAACCATTATCAATGAGAAATTTGCTCAATCTATCATACCATGCTCTTGGTGCTTGTTTCAAGCCTTAAAGTGCCTTTTTGAGTTTGAAAACATGGTTTGGAAAATCATGATTTTGAAAACCAAGAGGTTGCTCTACATATACTTCCTCCATAATGTAACCATTTAAAAAGGCACTTTTGACATCCATTTGGTATAATGTAAAATTTTTATAACATGCAAATGCACACAACATTCTAATGGATTCTAATCTAGCAACCGGTGCAAAAGTTTCATCATAATCAATACCTTCTTCTTGATTGTATCCTTGAGCAACAAGTCTAGCTTTGTTTCTAATAATGGTGCCATTTTCATCTACTTTATTTCTAAAAATCCATTTAGTGCCTATAATAGAATGATTTTTGGGTCTAGGGACTAATTCCCAAACTTGATTTCTCTCAAATTGATTCAATTCTTCCTGCATAGCCAAAATCCAACTTTCATCATTTTCGACTTCTTTAAAAGATTTTGGTTCAAATTGAGAGACAAATGCAAAATGATTACAAAAGTTCCTAAAAGAAGATCTATTTCTCATACCTTGTGATGGTTCACCAATAATGAGATCTTTTAGGGTGAGCTTTTGCATACCTCAATTCCTTTGGTAATTCTTGGGAAGAATCATTTACTTTCTCAAGCTTTTATTGTTGAAGTTGTAAATCATCTTGACTCTTTTCATCAAGCCTTGATTCCTTGATTTGCCTTTCTACTTCAACAATATCATCATCTAAATTCTTTGAAGAAATCACATTAGTTTCATCAAATTCAACATGCATAGATTCTTCAATAGTAAGAGTCTTTTTATTGAAAACTCTATATGCTTTACTATGGTTGGAGTAGCCCACAAAAATTCCAACATCGGCTTTTGCATTAAATTTTCCAAGGTTATCCTTAGTGTTTAAAATAAAACATTTACATCCAAAAACTTTAAAAAATCCAATGTTGGGTTTTCTTCCTTTCCAAAGTTCATAAGGAGTTTTCTTTATTAAAGCTCTAACATGGACTCTATTGATTATAAAGCATGCGGTATTAACGGCTTCGGCCCAAAAATATTTTGGCAAATTATTTTCAAGCAACATGGTCCTAGCCATTTCTAGGATAGTCCTATTTTTCCTCTCAACAACACCATTTTGTTGTGGAGTTCTAGGTGCGAAAAAATTATGCTCAAAACCATTTTCATCACAAAGATTTTCAAATGCAACATTATCTACTTCACCACCATGATCACTCCTAATGGACACAATAGAATACCCTTTTTGATTTTGGACTCTTTTTGCAAATTTTGAAAAAGTTTGTATGGCCTCATTTTTAGTTTTCAAGAATAATACCCAAGTGAATCTTGAATAATCATCCACAATAAAAAAAACATAATACTTTCCACCAAGGCTTTGAGTTCTTGATGGTCCAAATAAATCCAAATGAAGTAATTGTAGAGGTTTATTTGTTGAAATAAATTTCTTTGGTTTAAAAGAAGTTCTCACTTGTTTTCCAAATTGACAAGCATCACAAATCTTATCCTTTTCAAATTTTATTTTTGGAAGACCATCAACTAAATCATTTTTAGAAATTTTTGAAATTGTGTCCATGCTCGCATGACCTAACCTTCTATGCCATAACCAAGCATCATCATTAACAATGAAACAATTTTCTACATGATCATTAACATCAATATCAATTGTATAAATATTACCACATCTATTACCAACAAATAATGTCTTATTGTTACTAACATCCTTAATCACACATCTATTAGGATCAAAAGCAACAAAATATCCCTTATCACATAATTGACTAATGCTAATCAAATCATGTTTCAAACCATGAACAAGCAAAACATCTTTAATAATAGGTGAAGAAGGGTTACCAATATCACCATGTCCGATTACCCTTCTTTGGCATTATCACCGAAGGTCACATATCCTCCT
>SNVD02011631.1:0-58827 GCA_013180625.2 Boswellia sacra
TGCGCTGAAGACTGCCAACTCAGCGCGATCTGTTCTGGTGTCGTCCGCCAGCCACGCGTGGAATCCCTTCATGTCAACTTCTGCTATCAGGGCACGTGGGTCGAAAAGTGGAACCGGAGGGCACAAAATGAGACCAGTTCCTACATCTGCTGATGGCCACTGAGATCGATTGTCTTCCGACTGAGCAATAGGCGCCTCGGATTGTAATGGGGCCTCTGACTGTGGCTGCTGCTGGTCTGCGGCTTCCTCCGAGGGCTGTGGCTGCTGCTGGTCAGTGGCTTCCTCCTGCTGCTGAACCCTCGGCCTCTTCCTACCTGGTGGACTGACAAAGGGGCTTCGCTTATGCTTTGCTGGTAGGAGGCGGCGACCCCTGCGTGAAACTAAGGCTGCCGGAGGAGCATCGGCTGCAGGAACATTCCGGTTAACGAAATCAGGAATCGCGGGCGGCGGACCATCACCGTCATCACCCGGACCTCCGTCGGAATCAGCATCTGAATCCTGAAATCAGACAAACATGACCATCAGCTTAAGCGTGTGTGGAACAGGTCAAAATCCAGTATGTAAATATTGGAAAGTACCGTGTCATCGTTTCCGAAGTTCGCACCGAGGTCCAGAACGGCCTCGCGGAGACGAGCTATCGCCTCACGCATTTCCCTGTTCTCCGCCCGTAACAGAGCAAGTTCACGCAAAACTGTGCTCTGGAAGTCGTCATGGACCGGCGGCACCTGCATGAGAATTGTAACAAGGGTCTTCATTAACCAACAGAGCAGCAAATGTATACGTACAAGAATATTAATGCCGACTGGCATTTCTTACCTGCCGACCCGACGCCGTCGTCGATGCTCCTGGAGCTCCGGAACTATGGAACTGCTCTGGCAGTGGACTTAAAGGCTCCAGCGGTGGACTGCCAGGCCCTACGTCCATGTCAGGACTGTCCGTGTCTGTTGCTGCAACCACATCCGGGTCAACAGGGGAACTGATGCCAGCAGGAGGTGAAGCGGATGAGAGCTCAGGAGGTGGAGCTGACGGTCCCTCAGGAGGTGGAGCTGGCAGACCCTCCGGAGGTGGTGCTGATGGACCCTCCGGAGGTGGAGCTGGCGGACCCTCCGGAGGTGGTGCTGATGGACCCTCCGGAGGTGGAGCTGCTGGTCCCGGTCCCTCAGGAGGTGGAGCTGGCAGACCCTCCGGAGGTGGTGCTGATGGACCCTCCGGAGGTGGAGCTGCTGGTCCCGGTCCCTCAGGGGGTGGTCCTGCTGGACCCTCTGGATGTGGACCTAATGGGCCCTCCGGAGGTGGAGCTGCTGGTCCCTCCGGAGGTGGAGCTGCAGCCGCCTCAGCAGGAAGTGGCTCAATGCTCTCCGCCGCCAGTAAAGGAGCATCCACAGCTGTTGCCCAAGCCACATGTTCACCTCTATAGATGCCAACTACTTCATTGAGCTGTGCATACCACTCCGTCTGCTGCTCCACAACGGACGGCTCTAAAACGACGAGCGGCCTAGCCTGTGTCAACATATAATCAGATCACGCGAAACTGTTATCAGTTTTTGGTTGAACAAAAAACAAGACAATTCGATGTAACACAGGATTCGTACTAACCCGCCTCCTAACCCTCAGTATATCAGTGTAGTAGCGTTTTAGGACGGGGTCTTAACTGTCTCCCACTTCAACAACCGTGGTATCCTCGCCGCGCATTCCTGTGGCACTGTACCAAAATGTGTGCCAAAGTAAGGCACGGCCTCGTACAACCAAACCTTAATTACATCGAACAGGTTAGTTAGTGACATGGACTAAAATTACATCAAACAGAAATCAACACGGTCACACTCATGGATAGCAGAACGTACCTGACAGGCGTACGGGCACCCCTCCAAGTTATAGCGCTCCACCTGCCTCGTCTTCGCTTGGGCTCGCCTCTTGTAATTTTCTAACCTCCCAACCAAAGCCCTCTTCATCGAGCCCAATGTCTTTTCGTAGGACAACGAACCCCATGGATACGTATTAAATTCATCCAGTCTGTCTACAAAATTCAACCATGTCCTAGACACGTGTCGGCGTCTATCCCGGGCCATGAAGAAACGCTCAAGCACGTAGTACACGCCTAGCTTCACGACATCCTCGTCTGGCATACGAGACACATTCATATTCTTAAGATTTTCATACAAAGCGATGAGATCCAAGTCCATGCCATCGAAGTATGTATCCAACAATCGGCACGGATGCAACATCGTCGGTATTGGTGGCACCGTGGAAGCAAATCGTAAGCCGGTTATCAAACCGAACTCGTGCGCAGAAAAACGAATGAGTCGTCCTGCAAATAAGGAAAAAAAATTACATAAGATGACAACGATGTTACAGTTAAATAACTAAAAATATCATACGTGCAAAACTATGACTTTGTAACAACATTGTACATGAAAACCAATTTTTTACCTTCAACAAGGAACCACATCTCCCGGTCGTCCCCCACGGTGTTAACCTCCCACTGAAGCACGTGGTGCGCCAACTGAGACGGAAAGGAGAGCCGACGGATGTCTAGGAGAAATCCGAAACATGTTGCACGAAACATCTCCTTCTGCCTCGCACTGAAGCTCGCCCGGATCCATTGTATACAGTCCCAACCTGCCATGTTTGTGACCACCGCATGGTAGTGCTCCGTATCCGGTGTCTTAAGCGTGAAGGACAGTCCAAATTCACCAGCCATTTGCTTCAAATTGGCAAAAGAAGTCCATTATAGTTCAATATGAAACAAAAAGGCAAAAAAACAGCCAAAAACAGCCACAAAGCATGCATTCTGCCTAAACGCTCGATAAAGCTCGACGAAACACGACAAACTCGACAAGACTCGACATAACACGACTACACTCGACATGTCTCGACAACACTAGACATATCTCGACAACACTCGACAAACCTCATTTGCCGAGTGTCGAGTGTGTCACTACCACAACATAACTCCTTTGTAAATTTCCGGCAACGACAGCCGAAACCAACCACATACAATACATTTTCAAATCACATATACAAACATAAACGGCCTAAACATTATTAAACAGCCCTAAATCCACTGAACTAGTGAAAACAACATGCATGGCCTGTAAATAAACGCCGTACCTGAATGCCGATCGGTGCTGTGGTCGCCGGGAGTTGAGATGATTGTCGCTGCGCGTCTGTTTGCGTCCCAACCGTTGTCTGTGCGTAACTGTGAGTTTGGAGAGTTGAAACGGTTTGTAGGAGTAAATGGCAGTGAAGCGGGAAGTGACGGTAGAACTAGAACTTTTTAAACCCCAAAGTTCGAGCTCCCCACGTGTCAGTCATCGCGAGTCGCGGGTCGAGGGTCGAGACGAGGCAAATTACATTATAGACCCTCCGGAGTTCGAGAGTCGAGGTTCGAGTCTTCGTGTGCCGTGAGCTCGAGCATCGAGTGGTCGTGTGACAGGTTTAGTCGTTCTTCGAGTGTTTGTCTGACGTGTGCTCGAGCTTCGAGTGTTGGTGTGACGAAGTGAACCGCGCTTCGAGTGTTTGTCTGACCGGTTGATCGCGCTTCGAGTGTTCTTGTGACGTGGTGGTCGCGCTTCGAGTGTTCGTGTGACGTGTTGGTCGGGCTTCGAGTGTTCGTGTGACGTGTTGATCGAGCTTCGCGTGTTCGTGTTCAATATGATCGAGCTTCGAGGGGCTGTGTGTCGTGTAGATCGAGCATCGAGTTATACCTTCGAGTTGCGTCGAGCGTTTAGACCGAACATTCGTTTTTTTCATTTTCATTCCCTTCATTTCATTTCATTTTCTGTTCCGCTAATTAAGTCGAGCGTCGAGTTTCTACCGTCGAGTGTCGTCGAGCGATTGGACAGAACACTTGTTTCTTATAGATTTCGAATCAGATACCAAATTATTTTTCGGTTGGGCGTCAGGTAAGATTATTTTGTTTAACAACAATGCCCATAAAGATGTGTTTAATACAATAATACTGCTTTACAGTGCCAAAATCCAACACCCAAAATATATTATTTTCAAAAGCTTAGGATTTGTTAAAAAAAAAAAAAAGAGACAATGTTGCAAACATCAACATTTGGTTTACACATTTGGTATACATCATCCCCTGTCATTCAGCGGAACTGGGTTTCGGCATGTTTGACGATTGTGCCCGGAACTTCCACAACGCCCGCAAGATCGAGAGGAGCTAGACTCATCGACAGAAGGGATTCGATTCCTCCGAGGACGACCGGCTGGTCTCCTCATCACTGGCGGGAGAACCACTCTACTGCGAACCTCCTCAGGAACCACCCAATCCTCACTAACTCCAACAGGAACTACTGGAAGAGCATATGCATGTAACAATGTTTCGGTGGTATACCAATGGGCACAGTAATCATGGCATGTAAGGAGATTCATACGTTTGCATACCGCTAATACATGTGCACACGAAAGCTGGTCAAGATCAAACACACGGCACGTGCATGTACGCGCGTGCATGTCAACTATGCAAACACGGTCGTTGCCTCTAACCTCATACATAGTAAGAGATATACCACTAACCCTCATACGATCTCCTTCTGTTAAACGCTCATTCATCAACTTGTTTGCCCAGGGTGAGAGATGTGATTCTGAGTTAGCAAATAGCTGTCGACGCTCATAGAACCATTTCTGCAAGTTGGCCCAAAAATAATCAGCTAACAACGTCACCGGGAGGAATCGATGGTGTCGCAAACAGCTGTTCATCGACTCAGCTATATTTGTTGTCATTATGTTATACCGCCGACCATGAAACTGTGAACGTGCCCATTTCTCGACTTCGATCTCTCGAAGATAAGTTGCTGCTGCTGGCATATGCGATTCAATTTGTCGCATATGATAGTTGAAATCAGCACAATGATATGTCCTTGCAGCTCAGTAGTATAATTCCAACAAAGTCTTGTCCTTGAACGTTGCCTTCAAGTTACCCTTGAGATGATGAGTGCACAATCCAGGCAGTGCATTAGGAAAAACTGCAACCACAGCACGTTCAATACTACGATGACGGTCAGAAATGAAGACAAGATCTCGGACATTTTTGTACAACATGATCACGCAACTGTCTCATGAACCAGTTCCAGGAGTCATCATTTTCAGAATGCCCAATTCCAAATGCCAAGGGGTATATTTGTTTATTACCATCCATACAAGAAGCCAAAAACATTGTACCCCTATATTTTCCTTTTAAAAAGGAACCATCAACTGCAATAACTGGCCTAATTGACGATGCAAATCCAGCAATCGAGGCCCCCATACTCATGAAAAAGTATCTGAAATGGTTATCCTCATCAGTCTGTCTCTTATACACATCTAGATGTGTATAAGAGACAGGTACATGTACTGAGGGAGTAGTGTGAATGATTCATCATGAGATCCGTGAAGTTCTTGCAAAGCTACCTCCTTTGCCCTCCATGCCTTATTGTACGTGATGTTAACACCCAATGACTCCTAAACATCGGACATAATATCCTTTGGACGATATATTCTCGATGCCTCAACGAATTTGCTCTTAATATGTTTGCCAATGACATGTGCAGTTGACTGTTTGTGAACTGGGTGAAGTCCGGCTCCGGAGCACGTGTGGTGGTTCTTATACGTTTTCACTTGGAAGAAATGTGAATCGGCCACCTTTATGGCACGTAAACGCCATTTACAAGATTCAGCACGACATACAACCTCAAACCTTGTGGCGTTGGAGTTCCTCACCTTGAATGGAAAGTTTCGTCTTAATGCCAACATCGCTAACTTCTCTCGAAGCTCCGTTTTGCTGTTAAACATCTGTCCAACCCCAACCTCAATCTCGTCAACTACAAATGATGAGGCATCATCGGCATCTGTGGAGGGTGGATGGACGATAGGCGGCATCCACCTGAATGTGTTAGCCTGAGAGCTGTCATTATTCGACATCGGATTTTCCTGATGGCCATATACTGGACGAGTAGGTGTGGAGTGAATTGGAGGAGGCACGGTAGGTGTAGAGTGAATTGGAGGAGGCACGGTAGGTGTGGAGTGAATTGGAGAAGGCACGGTAAACGGCTCATCCTGGTTCACCTCATTCAAGATCTCCCGTTCTCCCTCATTATCGAAAAGTGAACCGGCTACATTGTGCCCATCAACAACAAAATCATCCAATCCCTCAACATCATTCTCAACTGTCTCTTATACACATCTAGATGTGTATAAGAGACAGGTCATTTAGGGGCCTTAGCTGGTGATCCGGGCTGTTTCCCTCTCGACGATGAAGCTTATCCCCCATCGTCTCACTGGCCGACCTTGACCCCCTGTCTCTTATACACATCTAGATGTGTATAAGAGACAGCTTCAGTATCTTCGCAATATTCATTCCCACCATCGTCATCATTAACATCATCAATATTACCTACACTCTCAAACTCTCTAATGCTGTCAAGATGACGTACCAATCTCGATGGCATCGATGGAGGCACTCCTTCGTCATTTTGAAATAACACCCCTACCCCAAATGACTCATGCCCCGCATGCCCTAAACACTGCTCAAATTCAACGCCAACATCGTCATTCAATTCTGGTTGTCCACAAACAGGAGTAGACTCACTTAATTGGTTGCTCCCACTTGCTGAACGAAAGAATAAGGGATGAGAACATCCTTCTCGCCAACGGATTGCATCGGATCCTGACCCTGACCTCTGTCTTTGCTTCTCCCTATCTTCACCTTTAACAACTAACGGTGTATATGATTGTTGGTCCTCCAAACAATGTTGTATGAAAAAAGAAACATCGTCGTCAGTCTCAATACGAATCGGCATTGGAAGAACACCCTTACAAGAAAATTGAACCTCTAAACTCATTCTTTTCTTACGAAGATCTCAACCCATTTTAGTACTAATACAGTCAACCAACTCGTTATAAGTAGCACATCTACGAATTATCAATGGCTTCCCTGTCCCACCGGCATACAAATAACTACCGTTCTCTTGCACAATCCATGAACCATTATATGCAATGAGTACGCGTAAAGTTTCCAGTTCCTGCATGATTGAGATATATCATATCATATAAGATCCGTGGACAAAAAATAATTATGAAATAGCTTGCAAAAGTGGGAAAAAAGAGCGTTCTGCCAAAACGCTCGACGAGACTCGACAAAAACACTCGACACTCGACATATGTGACACGACACTCGAACTCGACTAACTTCGTCGTCCGACACTCGTCAACTTGTACACTCGACTCTCTTACTCGAAAGCTCGACAAAATAGTGTCCACGACTCTCGAAACACTCGACATGAATGGTTCGAGACATCTACAGGTCGGTTCCACGCGTCCTACACTCGACTCTCGACACGCGACACACGAACTTTTGACAATCCACAAGACCCTCGACGGAACTCGAACACGCAACACTCGAACCTATAATCGAGGCAATGGCTAGACACTCGAAACCACCATCCGAATTGTCGTGATTCGGTCCCGACAGAACTTCTCGACGACACTCGACGACACTCGACTAAACTCGACTACACTCGACTACACTCGACGACACTCGAAGACACTCGAAGACAGTCGTCTTCTTCGACCTTCGACTGCGAAAACCCATTTTTGCACACCGACAGCCAATTTCCAGCATTTTTTTCACACAGACGGCACTATCTCTACCCTTAGTTCACATACATAACCCATTTTTAAGCTATATAATGCGGTTGTCAGTTACCAAAGCGAGTAATGACGAAAACACTACACATACATTAAATTTTCATGCCATTTACAGAGAGATTAAGGAAAAGTTGCTCTTACGCGTTTTGCTTACTGCTTCAGATATTGAGGTTGTTTCGGGACAGTGAAGTTAAGTGATTCGAGCTGTTACTGGTTTCCGTTTTTCTGTGTCTTGCTTTACTGTCTTTCTTAAAAAAATTTGTCCGAAGGATATGAAATAACAAGGTTTTGGGAATTTATTTTAGGACAGGGGTGTTTTTGTCTTTTAGACACAAAAATGTCTATGGGATGAAAATATTTCAGAACATGTCCATTTTTCAAACCAGCCCCCTAAATTTGTCCATTTTTTCAATTTTCCCGTAATTTAATGGTCACAACGTTGCCGTAGATATTGGACAAAGTCTTTTAGACAATTCCTTTACAAGGTATGACCCATTGTCACAAGCCTTGCAATAATATTAATTTGTTCTAATAAGTTGACTATATCTTGATTGGAAGATTTTTATCAAAATTAAAACATAAATTTATAAAGTTTCGGGTAGGTCCTCACGCATGTACCCAATAATAATACTTTTTACACCCATTTTTCAAACACGTTCACTATCACAATTTAAAAATTATATCTTATTCCTCTTCTTTTCATGATCTCAAAAATAATCTTAACATAAATTCGATAGATTAATCCTTAGTTAAATAAAAAGTTATATCATTTAAAAAAATTTCATATCTATAAATCATCTATTCAACTTTTTAATAAATTTGTTTCTTGAAATTTCTTAGTTGAACGGAACATTGATCTATTTAATTGTGTTATGAGATCTCTTGTAATACTTTAAAGATTAATTGGACTAAATTACTTTAAAATTATAATAATATAATGAATACACTTAAAATAACGACTTATGTAAAGATGAACTTTTGGATGCAATAATAGTCTAAAGTTTCTAAAAGAAAAACCTTACATTAATGCCCATTAGATTTCATTCTGTCATTCATGACAGCTCCAGCCGATCTAAACCTCACATTAGCTCCTCATTACTAAAAGCCGTTTACAGATTACTATTATAAAGATAGTCTCATGCTATGGTATCATTAATCTCGCTACTGGCTAGTCAATTCTTATATATGATAAAAGGGGGGCGAGGGATCGATGAAGTTTCTTGTGTGATATTAAAAAATCAGATTGTACAGGGACGTTTACCAGAACTTCATCTAACTCAGCCTAGCTGGACTCAGCTTGCTTTCAATCATTAATTCTTTGTGTGGTATGGCAATTTGCCAACTGATGTGTTCAATGGTCTCTGGCTGTAATACACTTCGTTAATTATATCATTTCACAAGTTATCTTCGCTGGTCAAATTCAAAAATAGACCTCAGGATCAATCAAGTTGTTTGATGGAGATTTCGAGAAAATTGCTCATTATACCCGGAAAAAAAACAATGTAGCTTTATTAATTGCTTATATTTTCCTAATGTACTGTTCATATTATAAAAATTTAAGCATGCATACTACTGCTAGTAGTCTCTAGAGAAAATAGTAATATAACGAAAATATCTTAAACCCTTTCTAGTTTAGAGATTATTAATAAAATTTTCAAATTCAGAGAGGGGTTGCGTGTTATGATAAATTTGGTTTACGAGGACTAACAAAGTTAGATTATATCACATGATTTTAATGATTTAAACTAATGATTAGCAAGGGATACGGAGACAAAAAGAAAAAATCACATCGATCAAAATTAATCAAGATACATACATATATATATATATATATATATATATATATATATATATATATATATATGTTTTGTTAATTTCCTCTTTGATCAGCACCTAGTATAGAAAAAATCTGTGGATTACGTTTGCTTAATTATTAATGAGGTTTGACGCCTTCAGTTTTGGATGCAGTCCTTGTCAATGGTGTTTTACAAAAAAGGATATAAAACTATGCATTAAATGAATGAATGAAACATTATGTGCACACATGCTTATGCGTTATTATTTACATACATTAATCCATCTAGCTAGGGTTCAATATTTCTCTCTCTCTCTCTCTCTCTCTCTCTCTCTCTCTCTCTCTCTCTATATATATATATATAGGAACCTTTAGTTTAAATTTTTTCTTTTTTCCTTCTTTTTTTTTGGCGGTGAATGAGAACACGACTTGCAGAGAATACAAGTTTCAAGAATGTTGATACGAATAGTAAATGAAAGAGGGCCGGTGCCGGACATTTGTGGTTGGCAAATGGCAACAACCGTTGATGTGTATATATCAATTATGAATGAGCCATCGATATATAATTAGTGGAAAATGGCCTACATCAATAATGAAGGCGAAAGCGTTGCAAACCATGAAATTTCCGCTAGTGGACACCGTTTTGGGAAGGATAAAAGGACTTGACCGAAGATTAATTAGAAATGTTGCCATCTTCTAGGAGTTGGTTTCACCTAAAAGCTAAAAAATTCTCTTGAATAATTGAACCCCTTTTTTTCTCAAGTCCATCGACCATTCTAATTTAAGAAAATATTATAAAACTAAAGTTCTTAGCTTTGGGTTATTAATGTATGTTTAAGAATGTATGTTAAGGATAAAATTATGAATATTAAACATAACATAATCATCGTACTTTGAAAATAGTGTTTTACTACTAAATAGCTTTTAATTTTTTATATCAAAATTTTTAACTAATTTTCAAGGCCCCCAGTAAAAGAGTAGAACTGTTTAGATTTTTGAATGATAATTTACAAACGACATTTTGATACGATTTTTTATTAATTGCCATATCTAAGATAATAAGAATCAAACCCTGGATCTTATACCTGAACATTTATTTCAGTTCTAGTACTACTTCATTGATGAAACCCCTTGATGCATATAAGGATCGTAGTTCAGCGAGAAAAAAATAATTAAGAAAAAAATAACCTCAAGTTTTATTAAGTGCAATATTGATCATGGATTATTTACTTTCCAATCGAGATGGAATATTGTGCTAAATTTTCTTAGATTATTTTTAATTGGACTTCAATATTAGTGTTAACAAAATGAGTTTATAGTGAGGTTGTATGTGTAATGCGTATATGTTACTTTTTGTTTTTAATAATATATAATGACATGGTAATAGGATCACTTGATCATTTCTACTACATATAACAGCACAAATTAAATCAAATAGTCTGGTAATTTAATTTCAGTATTAATATTAGTCCAATTTCTAACTAGAAGGATCACTTTCACAATCGCAATAATTCATGCAGGACAGGTGGGCTCCATGCTGTTTAATTTGAACGTTTTCGATATGTATAAACTTATAAACTATCTCCATCAGTACAGCAAACAATAGAAGAGCTAGTTTTTCAAACATATAAACATCGCCACAAAAATAAGAAAACATTAAAGAAAATGAAAACAATTATTTTAACATTCTTATTGGATGGATTGACCTCTTGAT
Organism: Boswellia sacra; assembly: GCA_013180625.2. Taxonomy (NCBI): domain Eukaryota; kingdom Viridiplantae; phylum Streptophyta; class Magnoliopsida; order Sapindales; family Burseraceae; genus Boswellia; species Boswellia sacra. The sequence continues at coordinate 11,148 of SNVD02011631.1, forward strand.
AAGCGACGGTTAATATTTTATAATATGTACAGAAATACTGTGCATTCAACATATGGTCCAGTACTAAATTGATTCATAATTTTTTTATGCTAAGATAAAACTTTCAAGGTCATACTCATTATATATATGTATTTGATACATGTAAGTAACGTTACACCTATGAAATCTCCGCCAACTCAGTATATATGTGCGTCACATACACAAATTTGATTCATTGAATGAACGCAATGAAGACTTGATAGATATTTTTTTTTTAATTAATTAGAAATTCAATACTCATTATAAGAGATTTAGGGTTAATTATAAAAATAATCTAAATTAAATTAGAGGGAACACATGAAAAATAGTTGAAAATTTAAATATCATAACTACATCAAATAGACCAAAAAACCTGTAACAATATATATTTGACATCTTAATACTTAATGACTTGTCGATCTTTAGTGCTCAAAATATATTGATCCATCAATTTTTGTCGTTTAATAGAAGACCGACTTCATTACTCTCTATATCGGATCTTGGTTATGCTCTCTAAATTTTTTAGGTATTAGGTATTTTATTTTTAAGCAGTCCATTTTATTTTTCTCTTAATTGTTTTTTAAATTTATAATAAAGAAAAAATTGATAAATATGAGATGAAGAAGTAACTGTGGAAGTGGAGGTGGCTTGTAAAGCAAACCGTGTAGGCCGATGTACAGAAAATATCAGGGAGCGCGGTGCAAGAATTTGAATTGTTTCTTTGGACCAAAGGAAACAGCGAGACAACAGCTCTCTATAACCTGTCATACAAGTAAACCACAATCAAGAATCAAATTAAACTTCTCTTATACAATATTTAACAATATTTTATTGCCAATTAAGAGGCCAATCAAGCAGAAACCCAGGTGCCAAGTTGTCATTAATCATGATATTTTGTGAGAAATGGTGTGCATGATATAGGGACACAGGTCATTATCTTAAGTTTTTTTATTTAATATTACTTTTCTTTTTTTTTTTTTTAGGCATAGCTTGCTCCATAATCACACTCATACTCATCGTTTTACCTTCTATAAATAGAGCCAACAAGTCACCATATATTTCCATCAAACAAAAACTATCTTCATCTCTCTCTCTCTCTCTCAAACACTCAAGTCTCAAACTTGCTCTGCTTTGCCTTCGCAAAAGCGAAGCAAAATGGGCGCACTTGACCATTTTTTCGACTTGTTTGAAATCACACCTAAAAGGAAGAAACGAAAGCCGATGCAGGTATGTATCAACTATCAAGAAGTGTTACTGTGTTAATAAAAAATCTCACTTTGTTCTCTCTTGGGTTTCTTTGATATTAGGTTTATTAAACTCTATTGTTTTCTTGTTTTGCAGACAGTTGAAATCAAGGTGAAAATGGACTGTGATGGCTGTGAAAGAAGAATTAAAAATGCTGTTTCATCCATTAAAGGTGAATATACTTAACCTTATATTATAGATGCCATCTCTCGCTTCTTTCATTTCTTTCCTTTTTAAGTTTTTCTGTTATCAAATAAGTTACAACGACAGCATTTACAGTAAACATCCAAGCTGAACGAAGCCAAAATGGTCTTGCGATATTAGAGTAATGAAAATTTCATGCAAAAAGTAAAACTTTAAACTCCTTCAAAGTTTAAACACTTTTGTTTTGTAGAGGTTCATGTCTTCCCCTTCCTTTTGGACTTTACACCTCATTCTTTGCGTCTTCATTTATGGCTAGCTATGTCAGAATATCCGTCAGTACAGACTTATAATTTAGTCTTCAAAAGAGAAAAAGAAAAAAAAAATCAAGGCAAATATGAGTCAAACAACAACGTAAAATTTGAGATTTCCTCGTATCGGAAACTGGCAGAAACGGAGATTTTACATATCTTTGACTTCGTATTCCTTCAATAAAATCATAACTTTGCTGCAGCGCCTGGGCCATTGTCTGCAATTTTCAGATACCCTTTTCGCTATTTTCATCCGAATTTCCGGTTGTACTGCGTGCTGAATATTACAACATTTATCACGCAAGACACAGAAAAAAAAAGAAGTCGATTATGGCACAAACCAAACACCCCCTTAACAATACAACTTCGGCTTGATTATCACATCATGTCCTTGTCAAACTTTTAAAGTTTATTAATGCTTAATTCGTTTTTTACTAACTCAATATATATATATATATATATGTATGCATATAGGAGCGAAATCAATAGACGTGAACAGAAAGCAAAGCCGGGTAACAGTGACAGGTTATGTGGATCCAAACAAAGTCTTAAAGAAAGTGAAGAGCACAGGAAAGAGAGCTGAGTTTTGGCCTTATGTTCCATACAATCTGGTGGCGTATCCCTATGTGGCTCAGGCTTATGACAAGAAGGCGCCATCTGGGTATGTCAAGAACGCGGTCCAAGCGCTTCCTAGCCCTAATGCAACTGACGAGAAGCTCACCACTCTCTTTAGCGACGAAAATCCCCATGCATGTTCCATTATGTAGACAATCAGAATTAACTCTATATCTATATATTAAGGTAGAAGAAGAAATAGTATTAGTAAACAATTTTCTCGATGTAGATCACTTCTAGTATCTTGCTGTTTTACGACCTGTTTGGCTTTCATAAGTGAGTTTTGTACGCAGGGAAGTTGTATAAGTTTATGCTCTTTAGTCAAATGCCGGCTTTCTTGTGAGATATTTTTAGCTTTTGAGCCATGCTTTCCATGCATTATTCATTAATTAAAATATAATATAATAAGGGTCTATATAACTCTAAAATATATATTCAAATTTAATATCAATCTGTGTAAGAAATTACTCTCTTGTCAAATTCAATTTGACTGATCAAATTATCAATTTGTACACAATCTCCACCCTATTAATTTTAAGTAAAAATTGATTAAATTTGATTACTGGCTATTGATTACGAACGGGACCAACAATTCAATATATCTTTCTCTCTTAACATGTGACTGAGGATGCTTAATTTTTAAATTTTGTGGATCCAATAATATAGTTAACATCTATACGCAAACATTCACACGATAAATAACCATAAAATTGGATTTATTTCATAGAAAAAGATTAATTTGAAGTCTCAATATATAGTAATGTCTTGTGTGTCTCAAAGTGACATCCCGCGAATTGGATAATTAAAGAACATGTCCTCAATTAAACATTAATTTAATTTACTGCTTAGAAGATTTTAGTGACGTTTAATTATGTATAAAGCCTTTATTTGATTATGTATATGTCACGATATCATACAAAGGTGTATATCCCCGTAAATTGGGGATTACGCTTGGAAATTACAGACACAGAAAGGTTCTTTATAACCTTTTAATAATGAATTATTGGACATAGATTTCAGTCATGACCAAATAAATAAAACTAAAAAGGCCACATTAATTTTCCCGGTAATCGAAGCCACAAAGTTGAAAAGACAACCTAACAATATATTTTTTTTGTCACTTTGCTGCCAAAAGATTAATAATTCTATAATCAATATCTATTATAAAGGAAATAAATAAATTAATTATATTATATAAATTTAATTTATGTAATCTATCTAGCTATGTCCGATGAAGGTGGAAGAATAATTGCGATCGAGCAGCTTGGGGGCTCTGGCCTTAATGGAGAAGCTTCTTCGAAAGAATACACTTTTTTTCCGGGGGCCTTGCAGCACTTTTTGATTGATTTATTTGATTGCGATTAAATAGTATAGTGTAGCATGTGGGACTCACAAGTCACATTCTACCAGAGCTCTATAATATATAAATTATAGTTTAAAATAAAATGGTCTAATTAACAAACAAATTAATGTTGGTGAGTTTCATGTTTTTGTTATCTTAAAGAAATTTTTTATTTGGATATTTACTTTACCCAAAATTTACCTCCTTCTCGTGATAAATTTTCTTTAATTTTTACTTTTATCAATGCAAATAAGAGTTTAAATATGGCGTGATAGAAAAACATCATAATCATAATTATATGAATATATATATATATATATATATATATATATATATATATATATCATTCAGATATATTTTCTAACTTTTATCCTCCACTTTCATTTGATTATAAAACGAAAGCTTATCTTGTTAATCCTCGTTGTTTGATTTTGCTTAGCGGAAACCAAATTTCAGAAAGTGACTACCACTTCTATATATAGTTTCGTCGCACCTAGCTGTCCACCATTGCCTGCCCTTTACATTCAAACTTTTTTGGCTTGAAGTCCTGTAATTTAAATGATCACAGAAAAAAAGGGATGGGGGGTTGGGGTTGGTGGGCGGTTTTTGGTTGGGGGGGCTGGTGTGGTGGGGGGTTGTGGAGGGGAGGGGGAAGGTGAGGGTGGGGGATGGGGGTGTGGGGTGGGGTGGGGGACATGGATGCATATTCAAACTTGATATTTGCCTTAGGAAATCGATCAGTTAATTTTTTCGCACAAATTCATATATGGTTTCACTTGGGTTTGGAGAGTATATGCTTCACTAGCTCGCAATTATTGATACGAACGACTTAAATGGTCCCTTGAGGCCTCAGTTGATGCTGATGTTACAAGACAGGAGCACCATCCTCTTGGGTGTTTGCCACGCGTCTCAACATGGAGAATTGCTGGCTAGTTGCTAACATAATAAATTAATTTAATAGAACAAGTTGCAGATAATTTTGAAGAACGTCACTCCAAATAATTGAACGGCTTTGAACATATCAAGATTGGCTTCAAGTACTTATCATCATCTCTCTCTTTCACTCTCTAAAATAAGATTTAGTTTGTTTGCCAAAGCTCACTGCAGCACGCCATGGCAGTAATGTCACTACCGGAAAGTTAATTCACTGCATTTTTCTCATGATTATGGTTTATATTATTATAATTTACTGAATCAAGATGCAACCGCAAGTACTAATTAATATAGTATAGGTATTGAAATCTTTAAGTGACATTGTTATTATGAAATAAAGTTGTGTTCGTAAATGGGATATTACCAAAATTTACAAGCAATCAAGTGAGCTCATGTCAAATCTGGTTAGGTATGATCTTATTTGTATTTTACTACTCAGTAATCACCAAGAATAGGCTCATGTGGGCACCCAGGACTGGCCACTAAGGGAACAATTATTAACAAACTTATCATTAATTTTTAATGGTTTAATTTATTGAAGATGAAAAGCAAGCAATTACATCAACCAGCTTATCTGATCGTCCAACATGACTTGTTTTTTAATGCACAATCAATTTCATTCTTTTAGAATTTTGTAATTAATTTATAATATACTTAGTGTCCAACGCTTCCAAAGTTGAGGTGATCACGAGATCTTTTGTGCTTTGCAGAGATGAGGAATTTGAGATAGCTAGCAATAGCTTGTTTATAATGTTGATACTTGATAGCTTAAGAATACTTTGATATAGCTTAAGAATATTGAAGATCCCAAACTAATTTGGTATTAGGGAAAATGGTACTCTAATTAATTAATTTTAATATATATAGGATTGTACTATATATACTCTACTGCATATTTTAATGGAGTTGTTTGAGATTAATTATTAGGTCTTCAATTGGTTTAATGGAATATTAAATTAGATCCTTAACTTTAAGTAGTCACTTTCAAGGAATTATTGAGAGTGTTTCGACTTCAATGGTTCATGTCTCTGTTCCACAACTTGAAGCTGTCATAATAATACAATTCGAGTGCTGAAAAAAGCACTTAGGAGTACTTCAACTGTTCAAGCTTTCTATTCTACCAACCTTTGATAAAAATCAGGGATTCATCATTCATATAGCGACACCAGTAGAATTATAATTACACTTCCTGAACGTATTTGCTGATAAAATTTGAGTAACAATGCAAGCTACACAATGGTCACAGAAGCAGCCAGGCCAGAAATTATAGCATAAATAATAGCTGTTAGCTATCTCTTGGTTTATCTATTTTGGAATTTGTAATAATTTAGTCCAGCCTTTGAACTTCTAAAATTGGATAGCTAGCCTGGAAACCTGATCACATTAGCTTCGGGAAAGCTGAAACTTTTTCCTCAGTAGTCTCCATTGATAAAAAAATTAATGTTTCCATCTGGGGTTTGCCCTTTACAGATCACAAGTAAAAATATTACGTGGAAATTGTAAAACCACTGGCACACTTCAACCAAAAAGCCATTCACATCTGGGTCTTCTACCTTTTCATGGCGTTGCCAAGTGTCCGAGGGACAAAGATTTTTTGCAGCTGGGATCCGGATACGAATTGAAGTTGATGGCTTAGAATTATATGAAGCTTGACTAGAAGTAAATAAGACAGTTTCCATGGCTGCTAGTGATAGTCCTGTCAATATATGACTGTCTCCCATGTTAGAAACCCGGTGTAGATATTTATGCTTTCTGAAGTCATTCATTTTATCGACTTTGAGTAATTAGATTATTATTAGTACTCTATAATCAACTTGATCAACTTGATCTTATAATTTGTTTTTATCTTCAAAACAATCTTAACTTTACCCATTTCACGTCATAGAAATTAATCATTAATTTCTATCCTAATATTAATACTCCCCTATGCACCATGTAGCTAGCTAGACTAATTATTTAAACTAAATGTACATAGAAGAGGGGAAAATCATAGATTTGTGGGCATTGACACGTTTGTTTGATTAATAGGTCTCATAAAGTGCTTATCTGTCAGGGTATGCGGTGAGTGGGAAATTATAGAGAATTGCTTTGAGCTTTCTATCACAAATTTCATCTTCTACAAAAAGGAAATATCAGAATATATAACTGGAAACCATAAAGGAGAAAAGAAACCCTAGATTTGCAGAGCGATTCCAAAAGAGACTCCCTGAAATAAGTTGTCACCAATTGGTAAGTTCTTTAGAAGTTTAAAAAGTAGAAGGAGAATTATGCTCCCACTTTGTGATGATGGAATTGCCAAGATAGGTAGATAAATATATTCTCCCCAAAGGGAAGCTTAGCACCAACAAATGAGATTGATTTCTTTTTACTAATGCTTTATCTTAGATTCTTTTTAGTTAAAGGGCTATTGTCCCACATCAAAGAAAGGTAAATTAAAGCTAGTTCAACTCTTAAGTCTTACCTTGATTGATTGGTCAAGATAGAATTGTAATATTTGGTTCGTTGTTGTAAGAAGAGAGATCATAGTTAACCAAACTAAAGTTGAACGGAGTGCCAAGATGAAATTAAATATTCTATTTGGAAATGGTATACAACAATGTAGGGGCAGAAATAATTACAATAGAGTTAATCGACAAATCTTTACAATACAACGGGAAATCATTTTATCTTTACAACTAACCAATAAATTTATGTCATATAACCTTTTTTTTTCTCTTGTCTATATAAATGTAGGACATCAATTTTTTAACTTATTGTTATAAAGATTCATAGGACGATCCTTTCACGAAAGGTTCTTTCATATATTCAAATCAAAAGTTCAAGGGTGAGGCTATTGCACGCAGAATTTTGCTCTAACACCCTTTTATTCTGAACACCCAATTAAAAAAAAAAATTAAAAACAAATATAATACTCTTGCACCCTTTGTAATGCCGTGAAGTCTTTTATAAAAGAGCGATCAGTCTTTAACAAGGAAGAACATTGACAGGATTTTAACAATCTTGATTGAAAGGAACACATTCCAAACTTGAATTTATCACTCCCGTAAAATAAAGAAGTAGAAGTTGACTCTTTAAATATAATTTCGCATTCCACAACTCTAGGGCTCTTGAATCTCACTTTCAAGAATAATTACCCTTTTTCTAGACCATAGAACATGGATTCCACACTTTTAAATTTAGAGAATCAATTAATTGGCCATTCAAGTATGTCTTTAATTAATTCAGTCCCAAGTGGAACTTTGTTCTTCAGTCACTGGGACTTGAGTATAAAGCATGCTTTTTGTCTCACCATCACTTTAATTGTAATGTCAATCCCTTCTGCAAAGCAAAATAGTACACCATTTTTCACCGTTAATTCCAGAAAAGATATATTTCATTACTTATCATTTCTAAATAATGCGACACCGAACAACCACATACAATTGAGAAAAAATTGACTATTTATTTATGCACGCTGTGATGTTCCTTTAAATATAAAAACCCTTTATTTTTCTCCATTTGTTTTTATTTTCTTCCTCATAGAACTCTTTCTAATTATAAAGTGGAATGAGAATGAAGCTAGGGATCTTTTTACTTTACAAAGTAGAAAATATTTATTAATTAATTTGGGAGCTCGTTCGCTAACTTGATAAGCTATGACTGCCTTTGCCCTTTGGAGAATCTACAAAAGCCACATTTGGCAACTTTTGCGCATACAATCAAAAGGGCTCCAATCAAATTCGTTTTCCATGCCTTCAAAAGTTGAAATCATGTATGGGCTTAAAACTGACTCCTTGTTACTCTAACTTAGCTCACCCAATTCCTTGTTGGATCAAATTGAGGCTAGAGCACATAAAATTTAGCTATTTTTTTGGGCCAAGTTAGCTCGGATTCGTATCAAATCCTAATGGGTTTTGTTCAAATTTAGCCCAATTTCTTTCTGCCGGGGTAATGCTGATCTAAGGCACAAAGCCTGATGATTATTTTGGAGTGTTGTTATATAAATCCACAAAATCTATTTTTAAACCCCTTTTTAAATATAATTTATTAAAAATTTAATGTTATAAATGGACGTTTGTTTATTCCAAAAATACTCTACTCAGTCTTTTAAAGGACAGTTCCAAATTTAAATGATTTCACTGAAACTCAGTGAGTCAGTGAGCAACGACTTGCTGAAAAATATAATAGGAAAGACCATAAATCAAGTAAATTATATGTTGATCATTTAATCCCAATTAAAACTAGAAAATTACTTGACAATAATTGACTCACTTAAGTTTAGCCATCACAAGAAGTTTAAAATAGTAGAAGAAACTTTAATAAGAAATAAATATAGGGATTTAGTATTGTAAAGCCATTGTAGGAAGAAAGAATTTGTTGCAGAAAGTCTAGTGCTCAATTTCAATTGCGTGCTGGATTGGTTGGGGCTTGGAAGGAGTTTTAATGGGGCTTAGAATAATAAGACTCTCATTTTGACTTCTATAAATTTTGAGTGTTATTATTGGAGTCCTTCAAAATCTCTTTTTAGCCCATTAAAACTCTTTCTAAGGCTAGGCTCCTCTCTAATTAAAAAATATATATGTCCTCTTTGTTTTCATATAACATACTCTTTTAATTTTGATTTCAATTAAAGCGAGATTTAGAAAGAGATTTTTGGGATTTAAATAACAATACTCTAAATTTTCTCTTTTGCCTTCTTTATTTCTCTTTTTTCAAATAAAATATCCAAAGCAATTAGTGCAAGTATGCAAGGGAAATTGCTTTAACCTCTTATTAATTAAAACAATAATGCTACACTTACAAAATTTATATACAAAGTTTATTTGCAAAGTTGATGTTGTATCAAATGAATGTAATGATAAATATAAAAAGTCAATACAATAAATGCTAATAAGTTAAGTGTCATTGAATGAGTGGTACAACATTAACTTTTTATACAAACTTTGTAAACCTAGTAATACTCAAATTAAAATGTCTCAAGTCTTGTGCATTTTATATAAGTTTAATTTGTGACTAAAACTACCATCAAGCCCACTTCTTTGTTCCTTCGCTATTTCTAATGGGTTAAAAGTAGCTCATCCATCCCCGGTTGATAATAAAGATCGGAATATCACAGCAAAAGATTAGAACTCTTTTTTCTTTTTTTTTTTTTTTTCCAAAATGCTACTGGGTCTTCCACAGTCCCAAGCAAGGTAGCATACATATGCCAGTTAAGCCAACATTTATTGTGAGGATAGCTACCCTGTTGGCTCAAATAATAGAACGCTTTAAGGGAAAAGTGGTCCAGGGCTCTAAACAGAAAATAAATTGTCATAAACTCAAACCAGAAAGTTGGCAAATAATTATAGATTGTACTTTTCCTCCATCCATGAGCATGTCTCTACCAGTGGTTGTAGCAGTCCACAGCATGTTTTAGTATAAACTCGAACTTTGTTCTGTCAAAAGATAACCTTTTTGCCCCTAGGCTCAGCCTGTTCTGCCTCCTAATTGAAGGATATATAAGTAACACGCAAAAGTATATGTACAGCTATAACACTGATAAATGGTGAGAAATGCAGGTTTATGTATGGTAAGATCGTTCATTTTCATCGAGCAATAATGGAGGTTATGCTTGGTCTGGTAAGGCCCATTTTTCAGAAACACACCCTATCACTATCTTGGCCCAAAAGTGAAGTAGAAGCAATCAGAATCCCAAGCAAACGGAGGTAGAGAGAGATTACAGAAATCCCAGTTAAGAGATTAGATAGATGATAGATCATAACTCAAGAGCTTGGGATCCCAAAAATGTGGACCCCCAATATGCCTTTATTGATGATCCTATTACTCCGAATGTGCCATACCCTTTTAAATTTTCCTCAGATGCTGGCTTCGGAGAATTTTTACCTCTTTTCGGGAATTGAACTTTGAATCCAACAAAAAATAAAAAGTTTCAATAAGGGAAAGAAAAAAAAAACCCAAAAAGTCAGTGGCTGTTAAAGCAAGTAATTGCTTGATTCAGAAGCAAAAGAAAGGTTGAAGTTATAGTTAAAAGAAAATAGAAAAGAGGTTTGCTTCGGCCTGTGAGAATTGAGACAGCCTGCAGATAGTTGCAGGTTTAGGGAAGCACGTAATGATGGCCCTTAACATAGCTTAGTCATTGTAGCTTTTAGCATTGTGTGATTGCGTGCTGTGCTGCTGCCTCTTGTCATAACATAGCCCGTGGAGTGGACTGTGAAGTGAACGAATATATATACATATAAACAAAGACGAGCGTCATTCACAAGCCCTCAATCCACGAGGAGCACCGGAAGCCAGAGCAACAATACCCCACACAGTTTGCAGGGTCTTAATTAATTATATTCATATAATAATATTGCTGTTGCTGTTGTTGGGTTTGGGAATTGTGAACCAAAAATGGGTTGAGAAGTGGAGCTTTTCTCCTTTGCTTTGGGGTTTTTCCTAGCTTAATACCACGTTCAGACTCAAACGATTGTTGCAGCTTTGGTTTCCTTCCTTTACATGGATGACCCTTTAGCTTTGCTTTGATTTTATCAGACCACCAATCCTATCAGGCACTAGGAGGCAGCCCCTCCCCCCCTAGCGCCTCTGCCCATCAACGAGAAAAAGACCAATTCCCTACGAAACTACAGCAAGTATCTTTGCAGAGAATCAATTTTTTAACTTCTCTGAGCTTACCCACATGCATTTAAGCAAGCCAGGGGCATTCTTATCAGTTTTAGATATATTCCCTCTACGTTCACTCTTCTTTTAACTATTTCGATACCATTTACATTCATATTTAAGAAACATATTATTGAGCTGATATCATAACAATATTAATTTAACAAAGCCTTTTAATTTATATAATTGACTCGCAATTTGTCAAAGACAAAAAATTGTACCATGATCTTTCTTGTTTATTTATAATCCATCATTTATCTATAGGCCAAAGGTGAACAGAAGGTAACATTAAAATTTAGAAAACCAAATGTGAGCGCAATAGCTTAAATGAAATTTGTAAGTAGTTCAATTTGCGGAAATTTACATGTAGTACAAACATTAGGGGTATAGCTTTAAAAAACAAATATATATATATATATATATATGTCCTCGTAGAAAAACCAAACTTGTCAGCAGGCTGAGGCAGGCCCACTAGTCACGGGATGCGTGAAAATATCAGGCTTCACTGATTACGTTATTATCAATTTATCATTACCTTTCAATTTATCAGGGGAAGTTACAAATTCTCGTTTGACAACTCTTAAATTGGGTTTTAAATGGGCCAGGCCCACATTATTAATGCACTGTTAGTAAGTGACCGGCTATTTGGCTCAACCGAACAACTTATTTATTCAATTAACCCAAGTTTAATGGCGTTTGGTTTCTAATTATTAATGAAGTTTTTTAAGAATTAGGATGGAATTTTATTTTTTCTTAATTATTTTATTTAGATTTTTGAGTAAATTTCTTATCAAATTTTGAACTATGGTTTTTATAACCAAAAATGAATGACAGAAAATTTTACTTAGTTCAAATATTATCCTATGAAAATATTTAACAAAAATTTAAAGGTTACATCACTAACTCGTTTTCAAGAAGGACATGTCAATAACACATTTTTTGTTTGAAACAAAAATACCATTCTTGTACCAAACAAGAAACAAAGAAAAAGACAGAACTAAAATTTAATTGTGACACTTTTTCCAACTTGAAATAAGGAAGGTAGGATTAGATTGGACCACAAAGATATATTCTTTGAAAACTATGACATTTCTTTGAATAAGCCACTAAAAGACAATATATAGACTTGTTAAATTGCTAATGATCGAATTCTGTTTAATAATAATCCTCAAGGAATTACCTATTTAACGACCATCTCTAGTGATGATAGGTTGATAGTATATTCACTTTTACATTATTGTCGTTTGTTGAGGAATAAAAAAATTTAGCGGGATAGCCGGGCTAAATTCAGACATGAATGTTGGCACAAAAATCAATCAATTAAACCTGCAAATTTTGAGAAAAGAATTCATATTGATAGCAAGGTTCTCATGAAGATAAACGTACATTCACTGTTTGTTTCATCAATTGAATTACACACTAACCTTCAAGTACATTTCTCCAGGATAAATCTACATTATGATAATCCTCCTGGTTCCTTTGTTTTATTTAAATGTAAATGTTGTTCTTGTTCACACTTTTATTACCCGTTTAGTAATGCCACAAATTGGTAGTAATCATTAGATTTTGATTAACAAGTGACCAAATTCTTGTTTGATATTGTTACTGTATCATAACATTGTAGGAATAGTAGCATAGTTAAAGTCCTTTTTCTTTCAAAGGAAAATCAATCTTGGTTTTTGAATTTAAATCTAGAAACTGTATCGCTTTGATATTGTTTATAATTTATAGTAAACTAACAATATACTAGCAAGCAATAGTTTTGATACATATATATATATATATATATATATATATATATATATATATATATATATTGTTGATATATCAAATTAGTTACGGAAGTCGACGACTGTTAAAATAGACTCTTATAAACTTATCATACAAAATTAGAACTGACGAGTAAAGGTGTTAGGTGATATGGAGATTATTGTTTTGTAAATAAAAATGTTCTCGGAGTAAAATTTAAAAAGAGAAAACGTTTTGACAAAAAATGCTTACTTACAACTTGGAGGAGAAGGTTTATTAGCGATTCATGGTTCACTTAGGACCTATGAATATAAGCTAACCAATGTCAGTTGTGGCATGCCTTTAGAGGTAGTCTACAGACGTTAACCCTCTATAAAGAGAAATGTTTTCAAAGTAAAAATTCTAGAGATGAAAAGAGTTTAAACAAAAATGCATAACTAAGACTTGGAGAGGAGCGTTTGCATAACTCTATGATTCACTAAGACTTGTGAATGAGAGCTAGATGGCACTAGTTGTTATATTTCTTTGGAGGTGGTCTAACAAATGTCTTCTATGCAAATATTCCTTTTAAGATTGTTTGGGAAGTAAGTATTAGGATTGTGTCTTAATGTTTGTTTTATGGTTAAATTGGGTGGAATATATACAGGCAATCATCGGTGAATGACCTTTAATCTTATCAATATTTGCTTTCAATGAGACGTTTATATTTATCCTCTCTTTGAAAACCTTTTACAATTAGGCGATCTCCTATATTTGATATTATATTTTGAGATATTTTAACAAATTGTACAAAGAATATATCATTTTTGGACTGCCATAATATGTTTTTGGGACACATATTGGACGTGTTTGATGCGCTGTATAGCACTGCATTGTATGGTATTAAGAAATTATACTGCGTTTGGTGCCGAACTGTATAGTATAACGCGTATACTGTAGCGACACTGTATCGGATACTGTAGTGACACTGTTTGCATAAAAATTGAGTGTTTTTATACCAACCCTACCCATGTTATTACACCGTATAAGCTTATTTTTGTCTCAATCTTCACTAATAAATACAAAAAAATTATATAAATTAAATATTTATATATTTATATAATTAATAAATAATTTATTAAATAGTTAAATAAATAAAAAATTTAATAATTAAATTTTTATATTAGAAATAATTTTAATTATTATTTAAATTTATTTTATATTTAAATTAAATGTTTCATATTATAATTTTTTTGGGTTTTATCTAATACAATAATGTTTTATCAAATATAGTATAGTATTATATTTTATATAATCTTATCCTATACTATTCAATCCAATCTAATCCAAATAAATTTATATTATCCTATACAATGTTATACAACGCATCAAACATGCTCATTATGTTAGATAATTTCTCCGGTATCTTCTTATTTATTGCACTAGTAGCTTTAGAAATAAATATCGGGAATCTTTGAATCTCAAACGTAATAAAATGAAAAATTAAGTGGATAACGTTAAGACTAACATATTTAGGAGGAGGATTCAAGGGAATTCCAAAATAGTCTGACAAGCCCGTTGGGCTTGATAATCAATGAACTGGCAGCATCAAATATATTAGTTACACAAGCTTGGAGAGAGCGAGCAAGCAAGCATTTCACAATCACTCCCAAACAAAGCCAAAATCCCAACACATTAATTAAATAAAATTAATAAATTAATTTTCACGAGGAAGAAAAAAATGAAAAGGTAGCTGCTAGGCTGAGGCTGAGGCTGAGGCTGAGGCTGCTGTGACAAAGAGGACAGGGATAGAAGTCGGCCTGTCACGTCGCTGTTCTTCTTTTATTGTTTAGTTTCCCTCCCCCCACCCTTCAATATTTAACGTTAAATCACATCGTTTCACTACTCAATTACTCATCTTTTCTCTCTCTCCCAATGCCACCTTTTTAGTTTTCTCTGACGTCCATTCTCTCTCTCTCTCCCTCTCTCTCTTTCCCATTTTCTCTTCATCTCTTGTTTGTCTCGGCCTTTGCTTCTCCTCTGTGCTCTTATGTAGCAGCTTATAATATTATTAGCTTTGAGGCACCAACACCCATGTGCTTGTCTTTTGTTTGCTTTTGACAGCCACTACAACTACAAGAAGGCTAAGAAGCGAGAGACTATTGAAACTATAATAATCCCTTTAAGAGTTTTTAGTTTACATTTCTCACATTCCCCGCAAACCTTTTCAGTTTTAACCCCCCACTAGCTTAGGTGTGAGTTAACTTTTCATTTTTTTCCTCTCTTGAGAGTGAGACTTTCATTAACAAACAGATACCCACTGAAGAAATGACTAAAGAAGAAGACTTTAAGCTTCTGAAGATCCAGGTCTTTCTCTACTAACCAACATCATTCTCTTTTTATCTTTATAAGTCTTTCTCTCATTTTTATTATTATTATTTTTTTTACTTTAAGCAAAGTGGATCATGTTCTTTTCCTCAAGAATCTTTCTTCTTGTTTTTGTTCTTTGCTTTGTTTTCTTTCTTTTCTATCCTGCTGCAGACTTGTGTTCTCAAAGTGAACATACATTGTGATGGGTGTAAGCAGAAAGTTAAGAAACTCCTCCAGAGAATTGAAGGTGCTCCCTGTTTTACTTAACCTTTTCAAAGTTTTAAATTTTTTATTTTATTTTTCTTCCTTTCTTTGTTGTATGCATCTTACTTTGAACTGCTTTGTTTGCGTTTACTATTATGTATAGAACAATATTCTCTTAGGTGTTGTCTGGGTACTAAAAATATAGAGAAAACAGGGAGATTTAATTTTTCTTATCATACTTCCATTCGGCCTTCTACTCTTTTAAGTTTTCACTTTTCTTTGGAGACCATTATAAGGTACTACAAGATTAGTTATTGTGGTCATGTTTCACAGCAACCAGAGCTTTTTGACTCCGTTTGCTAACGGATAGATGTCAAGGACTGAATATAAGTTGGTGTTTCTGGTATAAGTTTCTTTAACTACAGTGTTGTGAGTAATCTAAGCTGTCTCTAGGATTTGGATAGAAGAAGGATTCTGATTTAATATTTTTTAGCATATTTTGGTTATGCAATCATCAATGATCTGGTCTGACTAAGTTTTTGACATCCTATGCGACAAAGTACGCTGTTAGCTCTTGGTAAATTAGAAATTATTGGTGGATTTGTACCGCTCCGGTGGAATGTACAAAGTGTTGGGAATCTTTAACTCACGAGTCTTAATAATTGATATATGCCTAATACATCTGTGTTTTTCCTTGTTTTTGTCTCCTTTGTTGCAGGTGTTTTGCAAGTAAATATAGATGCGGAGCAGCAAAAGGTCACAGTTTCAGGAAGTGTAGATTCTGCAACTTTGATCAAGAAACTGGTCAGAGCTGGGAAACATGCTGAGGTTTGGTCGCAAAAATCAGCTAATCAGAGCCAAAAGCAAAAGAACAACAACAATAACTACATCAAAGATGACAAGAATAACAACAAAGGCCAAAAGCAAGGCTTGATCAAGGACCTTCAGGCCTTGAAGAACCAGCAAAAGTTCCCTGCATTCATGTCCGAGGAAGATGACGACTTTTACGACGATGATGATGAAGATGAGGAGGAGGAGGATGAACTGCAGTTTCTCAAAGCCAACCAACTGGCCAACCAACTGGGTCCACTGGGTTTGCTCAGGCAACATCAACAAGCTATTGATGCAAACAATGCGAAGAAAGGTGTTGGAGCCAATGTTGCAGCCTCCAACAATAATAACAAAATGAACAATAACGTTGGAAATACAAATGCTGGAAAGAAAGGAAACCCAAATCAGAATATGGGAATGAAGGTTATTAATCCAAGTGGGATTGATCAGAAAGCAATGGCCGCTCTAAAAATGAATAATGTTTTAGGTGGTGGAAACATTACTGCTGCGGGTGATGGCAAAAGGCCAAATGATATCAATGCTATGATGGGTCTAGCTGGTTTTCATGGAAATGGTGCTAATATTACTGGTGCTGCTGCTTTAGGAGGCAATCCCAATGGTCTGGGAGGGTTCCAAGCAGTTCAACCCAACAACGGGTACCAGAATTCTCCTGCAGCCGGGTTTCCAAATAGTGGTTATGCTACCGGTCAACATCCATCATCCATGCTCATGAATATGAATGGATACAGCCATCCATCACAAGTGATGATGAACATGAACATGCAAAATAGGCATGCCATGCAACAACCCCAGATGATGTATCATAGGTCCCCTTTCATTCCTCCTAACACTGGATACTTTTATAATTATAGTCCTGCTCCATATTCCTATCCTGAACTACCAAATTATAGCGGTGACCACTCAGCAGCAACCCATATGTTCAGTGATGAGAACACAGGCAGCTGCACAATAATGTAATGTAATGAAAAGCATGTAGAGAGAGAATGGTGTTTGACTAGAAATTCTCTCCTAGTGGAGCTAGTAACTTTTGACAGTATTCTGTAGTGTTGTGTGAAGGAATAGGTTGGAGATCGGATTTCCTAGTGAATCTTATCAGTGTAATGTGTAGTTGTTAAGATATGATGTTTCTTCTTTTTTAATCAATCTAGCTCTATCTGCTTTGTTTCCTCTTTCTTGGTGGACTGGTGCATGGAACATTGGAACTACTAATACTCGTAAATAATCAGAAAAGGAGATTAATATTTTATGTAAGTCTTGGTTTGTGGTTTTGAGAACCATGCTCAATTTAAAGTTTCCTTTAATTTATTCCATTAACAGACAAAGTGACATTGGTTACTGTAAATTTACAGATTCATGATAACACTTTGTGCAGAGAGGGTTGGAACAGGTTCAACAGCTGGGTGGGTTGACAATGCACCACATTAGTGCTCAAAGTATGTGCCTGTGCAAAGTCTGGTTGGTACATAAGCACGTGTTATTTTTCTAGCTTATTTTGTGCACACATCCCTCAATTAGTGTCACCGACAAAAGACGTACATTTTCTGCAAATATACATTTTTCACACGGCCAAAGTGGCATTCAAATTTCAAAAAGCCATTTGCCAATACTGAGGAGCGTTATAAAACATTTAATTTTACATAATTTACCCGTGTGAGAGGCTAGATAGTGGGACAGGCAAAATCTACAAGAATTTTGGAAATTGTTAGATGGGTATTATGCTTGCTTATATTATCAATCAGCCAGTTTTTATTAGCTTAGTTTATTTTAGGTTTGGAATGGAAATGCAATTGGCATTCGGCTGAGAGCTGATAGTCTTTTGCAGAAGTGGGGAAATTACTCTTAGAAACTAATAAGACAACTAGACTAGCACTTTAAACAAATGCTCAAATCAAACCAGGCAAACCTTTAAAAAAGCTCTAGAAATGGCAAATTCTAGTTATTTAAAAGGGATATTAACAATTTATCCTCTGAATTTAAGCAAAAATATAAATTCTCCTTTTCAAGATTTGAAATTATAAATTATCCCATAATTTTTGAATTCTGACGTTAAATTAAATGGAAAAGAAGTTGAGAGAAAATTTTTTCACAAGTTTTCCAAAAATAACCTCATGTTCAATAATTTGATATTAACAATTTACCTCATAAGATTAAGCAAAAATACAAATTCTCCCTGCACATTTTGAAATTGCAAATTATACTCTTATTTTTTAATTTTGATATTAAATTAAGTAAAAAAAATGAGAGAGAGGATAATTTATGCTATTTTATCAAAATGTCCTTATATAAATACAAACATCTTCCCTTACTTTTCTAAAGTTACCTAAACACCCTTACCTTTCTTTTTTTCCTCCGTCTCCTTCTATGTCTCCCCTCCACCAGTAATCTCTACCACTTTTTCGTAGTGCTTCACCAGATCTTCCCCTCACACTGCCATTGTCTAGGGGTGGCAACCCGAACATGACACGAATACGACGCGAACACGACACGAACACGACACACGATTAATAAATGGGTCGAATTCATGTTGAGAGTGTTCAACACGCCAACCAGTTTAATGGTATGAATAATTAAATATATCTTGTCAATCATTAACATGCAAGCTCATTTAATGATATAATTTTTACCTTATTAGAACATATATTTTATGAAATTGAAAATTTTATATTATAAAGTAAATTAATTTACATAAGAGTAAATTAAAATGATTTTAATAATTTTGTTATACTAACATTATTTATATTCTAAAAATAATTTTAATTGATATAAATATATAGAATATGATATACTATGAATAACTAGATTAAACAATTAAGTAAACACGATTATAAGACGTGGTTGACACATTTAATAACCATGTTGAATCTGCTTTTCATTTCTTGTCATGAACAATTAAATGGGTTGACACACATGACACGAATTACCACCCCCACGATCGTCGTTTTCTTCTCTTCATTAGCGAAATTGCTTCCATCACCAATTCCTCATCTCTCTCATCCATTAGAACTCGCCACCGTCCAATTTGGGTTTGTTAATTAAAGCTCAGAGTAAATTGTGGGTTCAATTTGGTTCAAATTTTCTTTTTATTATTTATTCAATAAAGTTTTAAATATTTTAATTATTATTTTTTAATTATTATTATTGTTTTCATCCTAATTTTTTTAATATTTTTATCCTCGGGAGGAGGAAATTTATATTTTTGTTTAACCTCAGTGGGTAAATTGTTAAATATCCCTTAATTTTATCGCACAAGTTTTATTTTTAATAATACCTCT
Source organism: Boswellia sacra (assembly GCA_013180625.2). Classification (NCBI taxonomy): domain Eukaryota; kingdom Viridiplantae; phylum Streptophyta; class Magnoliopsida; order Sapindales; family Burseraceae; genus Boswellia; species Boswellia sacra. The sequence goes on from SNVD02011631.1 coordinate 30,818, forward strand.
ACTCCGTTTAACTTACCGTTAAAATTCAAAAATCAGGGGCAATTTGTAATTTTAAATATTGCAAGGGAAGATTTACATTTTTGCTTAACTTTGGGGATAAATTGTAATATCCCTATTTAAAAGGTATTTTTGATAGTACACTTTTATATCATGCAAAATGGAGTTGAATATACATTAGGAATATGCTACCTAGTCCGAGAAATGAAATCCAGGTTGTTTAATGAAAAGAGTATGCGTGCTGGGAATCTATTCTGACTATGATTCTACTGTTTCAGATAGCATGATCTATGCACATTTGGTTAAATTATTTGTTTAGTATTCTACCATGAAGGTAATCTATGACAGAGTAGTTGAAGCTAATCAGGCTTTGAATGGTAGGTAATTCTGCAAATGAAAGTAACTCCATACCACATTGTCCTATCCATTTTCTTTTTATAAAAAAATGGAACAAAAGTCAATTTAGACATCCACTGGGATATTCATGGACAAAATTATGCAGATGATATACTGTACAATAAAATATTGATCATAAATATACAGAAATTAATAAAACACTGTTGTCTGGAAGAGCTGGAAGTGATCAGGATTTTTGTCTTAAATTTTAGATTTATATGGCAACGACATATAACAAAGCAAAACACCAAAAAGTACTTATAATTTAGCTTTTAGTTAAGTTTTAATCAAATAAATGTTTGCCTACAGTATTGGAAGATAAAAAAATCCCTTCCCTTAACTAGCCAAGTTATCAAGACAGGGCCTAGAGGAAGCAAAAGAAGTCAAGGGCGGCCTGCATACTGATAACTTGGGATTGGTAATAAAGTAAAATTGGTTATATTATGTTTTGTTCAATTTTAAGCATTCAACATGTATCCTTCTAACATTCTATATTGCTTCTAACATTCTATATTACTAATTCCGTAATCTTATAAAGCTAAATCAATATTTAATGTTATAGTACTTGAGTGAATTTCTTTTTCTTTTTTTAATTAATATTCCTTCATTTATAGATACATCAAAGTTGAAAAACAAAGATCTTTTGATGAACATTTTTTCTCGCATAAATTAAATTCTTGACTGGATCTTTGTTAAAACTATAACTTGTGGGTTTAATGGAGCCAATAACTTTATGTGATTCCCGTGTTACACAACGATAACTATGGGATAACTATCCATGTATGCAAAGAATTAAAAAGAAAAAAACCCATACCATGTTCAGAAATCAATTTTGTATGCAATCCCATTCCTCTCGATTATTTAGAACTTATCCCATATGTAGACGAACCATCCAATCTGGCATACTACAAAACAATGCATGGTGAAAAGAAAGACCTCAATTAAAGAACGTTAGCGGAAGCATTTCTCAGAAGACAATTTGCCTCTTAAAACTAGTTATTTGTTTGTAATTGTATTAACCCTGTACCTAAATACTCTTGATAGCATCTAAATGACCATCTAGAGCCCAGAAAATATGTCAAATAGAGCTGTCTTGGTTGAGTTTAGAGTTTAGACCTCAATGACTCGTTTATTTTTTTTAATACATGTGCTACCACTTTGTAAGAAGCAGATTGGAGAAAAAAGCAATTTAAAACAATGAGATTCCTATATTCAGATTTCAGGAAAAAAGCAACACGGACTAGACCATGATAGTAGTGACAGCCTAAAGAAAAGGATTCTGAAAAATGAATGAAATTATTATTATTACCAGAATACATCTCACACGATAGGAGACATGCTGGGAGCAGGTGGGAGTGCAGGAAATATGATGAAAAGAAAAGGTTGAATAAGAGCCCACACCCAGTAATCCAAGTTGACTGACAAATCAACCTTAAGGTAAAAGTGGTCAACAATCGATCATGCATTCAACTTTTAAAAAGAAAATCCAATTGAAAAATGAAGAATTGACCTGTCAACGGCCACTTTTATGGACCAACAAAGCATTAATCTTGTTGCCTATTCCCATACAAGAGAGATAGGAAAATTTCGAGAAGAAAAGAAAATTCGGAAGGAAATACATGCAATAATAACTTGTAATGCTACAAGTGAAGGGACTTTAGCAAATGTAAGAAACAAACAGAAACTTACAAGTTAGATAAAAGTTCAGTCTCAATGCTCTAGCAACATAAACTTACTGAAATAAAGTGACATTCCTTCATTAATAAAGCTCGTGCAAAAAACAATTTTTGGTTTTTTAATAAAACTCTTATGTAAGCACTCATTAATCTAGAGTAATAGAATACAAACAGATGAGTGAAGGTGAGACCCAACTTGAATAATAAACAAACTTTTTGGTCAAAAGGAAACAAAGACGTGAAAACTTGTGAGAAAAAGGGAGCACAATACGACCTTTATCTTCTAAAAGAACTATTGATTTTGTTACTCTGGTGTAACTTCCACGGGCTGCTGAGGCTCCACAATATATAGTTTCTCTGGTGGAAATCCTCTGTGCAGCGGCAAGCAGTGTTTACATGTCACAATTAGTTAGGAGAAATGTAAGACCTATCACAAGATCAATGGGCCGCATCGCCAATTACAACAAGTCCAAAGCTGCAAAGAGAACAAAAACCATGTTCTTAACTTCAACCAATCTGTAGCATTAGCAAACAACCTGTAGCATTAGCAAACAACATGAATTCTCCAGCTTTCTATTATGAATCAAAGCATGATAAGGAATATCAATGTTAACACATTTCAAGGAATGCAATACCAAGCCTGATTTTCCTCTGCTTTCACTCTTAAACTTGGCATACCATTGTAGCATGCAAATATGCAAATCCTGAAACATGGTTTGATATGATAAAAACTACTGGAAAAACAAGATTCTCTTTGTGCAAAACGCATACATTACAAATATAGTCAAAACTCTTGGAAATTAAGGTTGACAAGAACAACAGGATATTGGAGCAGATTTCTCTCATTTATAGAATAGAAGTCTTGGACTTTATAACATGTCTACATTCTGTCAATTTGGGCATGAATTTAAAATGACCCTGTAAATTTCCTGTTGTCGACTATACTGACCCAAAATTTTGTTGCTTCTCCATTCCATTTAACCTTCTTAGTTTCAAACATTTAACAATATTTGATAGATCTTGCAATAACAACATTTTTCTTAGTAAATAATTAAAACTAGTAGAATTTGAAATGTCTTCTGGAAAATATTTAGCTATAATCAACAGAATTTGGAGCAGCTTCCTCAGGTAACTGCCTATATTATATATACGAGAGAATTTTGACTCTATCATATTCATAGGCTTCTATAATCTATTTTATAACTTGGTTGCTTTAAAATTCTAGTTGAATACCAAAGATAAATCATATTTAGCCTCTGACAGCATCATTATTCAACACAGAACAATTAGTATAACTTTCAATAACTAGGTAGGATATATAATTTACGGGATTACATATTTTCTTTAAAACTCATTAGTCATTAATGGATTGATTAATAATTTTCATGTACTATCTATATTATTTCATATTATTCTCTCCTTGTTTGTCGTTAATTGTACAGACAATTCCTAGATTTTATGATCCAGGGTTGTAATGTGTTATAATTGTTTGTTATTTTGGCGTGAAAGACACTGATTGTTTATCCAACTTCAAATGGTTCTGCTTCTTGAAAAAATACAATACTTACAACCCATTTACAACTATATTTACAATTCATTTATAACCAGCTCTTCTTACAAATTAATTTTGAGAAAATCTTACTAAACATTATAACTTTTACTACTTCATTTTATTTTTTCTTCTTCTAGTAAATTTTTGTTATAAATATAACATGACTCTGCTTCTTATATTTCTTATCTAACGTAAAAGGAAAATGCTATAAACCTACAAGTTAATTTGATTGGAAAATTGCGTACCACTTTGTAATTCTAATGCATAGCGAAAGAAGACATACTAACTACAATGAAAAAGTGAGAGAGGATGGTGAGGACTACGGAATGCAAGTGAGATGACTCGATTGGTGTCACAGTACGTGTCTTCAAAAAAACACGTTTCAGTTTGTAATTCTGACATATAATTGTTTTTCAGAATATCTTTATGATATTGGTTGTTTTTTTGGAACTTCACAAATTTATATATTTGATACATGATAATAAAAAAGAGAAATTAATACTAGGGCTGAAATTGATCTTTTTGATATTAACCCACCTTGAATTGGGTTGAAATATAGTTCCACTCCTCTGTCCTCTCTTAACTCTCCTCAGTCCCTCAAATCCTTCCCCTTCAATTGATTGTCTTATCACTAAGCAGGAAAATCGGAATCAAACAACTTGTCAATCCGAAAGATTCTCAATGACTACCCATCGCTGGTTGAGTAAGTAATGATCACCGTTGAGAGCTTTTGTTGGAGGGGAATTGTATTACTATCACATTCTAAACGGAACCCACGTGAGGTTCCCACAATAGTGAATAATGTAGTTGCTGTTAAAGTGAAAAACAAAACGAGTGTAGAAATTTATTAATCGTTAACATAATCTATGAACTTTTATTTTTCCAACGGAGAAGGTAGCTTTCTATTTTACCTGCTAATCCACAATCACAAATATCAAAATCTTCTCCACTATACCACGTAAATCTACAACCCAAAATTAAAATCTTCTCTCAGAATGCAAAACATCCAATAATCACCAACAAATGGCTTTCACGTTCAGTAAGTTGTTTATTCTCAACTTGTGCAGTCTAAAAACATATAACAGCCCTTAGTCCCTTGTTAACCTCTCCCAACTAGTGGAGTTTTTCTTAGTTCATTAATTTTTTGAGCTAAACTAATAGCAGTTTGCTCTTTTCCCTCTTCTCGCAGTGCTTGTTTCAGATTACTAAACATCTTTGCCGGCGGTCGAATGCCCATATCCAACATCTCTTGAGAGTACTTGCAAGCATCATCTAGTTTATTCTCATGACACAAGCTGTTAATCAATGTAGAGAACATATGCATCCCAGGAATCACTCCCCTTGCCTTCATCTCATCCCAAACCCTTATTGCCATATCTACTTGGGCCTGATTGCAAAACATCCTAACTACAATCTCATAAGTACTCACAGTTGGTTCACAGCCTAGCTGGCTTCTCATGTTCTGGAAAACAGAGTAAGCTTCCTTTGTTCTTCCAGCCTTTATTAGGTGATGAAGAATTATATCATAGGTTCGAGAATTTGGACCAACCCCACATTTTCTCATCTGATCAACCATCCTATATGCTTCATGCATCCGCATTGACCAACAGTAAGCCCCCACAACAGCATTGAAAGTAGGTGCCTCTGGTGCAAACCCGCTCTTCTTTGACAGTTCAAAAAACTCAAGGGCTTCACTTAACCTCTTCTCAGACCCCAACCCATTTATCAAAGTACAGAAAATATGCGGACTAGGCTTGCAATTCCTTGCTTGCGTTTCACGAAACAACTCAACCGCTTCATCATACTTCTTAGCCTTACAGTAAGCATTAATCATAATCCCATAAGTCACAACATCCGGCTCAAATCCCTCATCTTTCATTTCTCGATAAACCTCGTTCAACCTCAACAAATTCTGTCCTTGTCCCCACCCTTCTAACAAAATCGTGTACGACTTAATATCAGGCTCAAACCTTCTGTTTTTCATTTTATCAAACACTTCTTGTGCTTTCTCCACCTGCCTTGACTTACTCAAAGTATCCATCAATGTATTAAAATCCGACGATTCTAACTTAAACCCAAACTTCTCCATCTTCTCAAATGCATCTATTGCTTCTTTAACCTTCTTGGCTCTCGCGTATCTCCGCGATATCAAAGCAAAAGTGTCTTTCGTTAGCAGCCCTTTTCGCTTCATTTCAGTCACCAAGTCCCATATCATTTTAAACTGCTTAATCTTACCCAGAGATTCAATCAAAGCGTTATAGCTCTCGGTACTGTATTTAAACCCTTTTTGCTTCTCAGCCCATCTGAAGAACGACAAGGCCAGAACACCCGCATTGCTCAACCTCTTCAAAACCTCGAAAACAAGTGTTGGAGACACCTCAACCGAAGCGTTATCGAGAGAAGAATCTATGCCAGAAGTGTCACTTGATACAATCTTACAGAGTCTTTCAGCTTCCTCTGTAATTTTACCACTTAAATTCTCTTTTTTTGCATCTGAGTCCTTGTGGTTGGCGTCAACAGATACTTGGGTTTGGTCTACAGTGCCATGGACTGATCTGAAAAATCTAAGATGATAATCTAAAAGAGACCCACGTGAGTTTTTGCGGTTGGATTTGGAATTCAGAGAGAAATGTTGTCCTTTTGTAATATGAAGAGCTTTGGCACTACAATTAAATAAAGATGAAAGATTTGCGAGAGATTTTTGAATCCGAAACAAACCCATTGCATGTAGAACAGATTAAAAATAAAACCCAAAATGAGAGATCAGATTCTTGACGCTAGGGAAGACCGGAAGTGAATAGTAGCAACTGCAGCAAGCAATGTTTCAACTAAAACTTGATGTTTAGTTATTACAAGCTATTTTTTAATAATACTCTTTAGAGTAGTTGCTATTGAGATTTTTTGATATTTCATTCGAGTTTAATCTTAACCTTTATTCTCGGATAATAAATATTGATGAGTTTAGTTTCTTCACATTATATATTGAACATATTTAAGCTAATGGATGGCTCGATGTCACAAATTTGGGCATTATTAACAATTACTTAAGGAAATATTAGGGGAAGCAATAAATTCAATTATTATATATTCATACTTTTAAAATATAAAAATGAATTTCGAAATTAGTGAATTTCATGTAAAGATTTATATTTTCACCTACCTAAATTTGTTTCAGCTTCTAAGGGCCGGTTGACTAATAAATTTTGATATTAACAAATAGTTGAGATACATATTTATTATCTCTTTTTATTAATATACTTGTTATAATATGAATCATAAAAAAGATAAGATAGAAATAAGACTACGTTTTACCCAAATTATGAAAACGTTTAATTAAATTTTTTTTTTCTATTTGTTATATTTGTTACTTGAAAGAAATCTAAGTATTTAACTCACATTCGCCGGGCCCACCACCTCTGTCAGAATAATAATATTATAATTAGAATTTGAATTAAGTAGCTTTAAGAGAATTATAAAATACACATTAAGATTATTAGATAATTCTACGTGTGGATAATTACAATAAAAAACAGAATTTTTTTGGACAAAGATTCTGTAATAAAAAGAATTTTATTTTATTAATTTTAGATAATTCTTAATTATCTTCTAATTATTTAAATTATAGATTTTATGGAAATTCTATGTATTTGAGAGTGAGTTCTCTCACCCTTCTTGTCATCGTTTCTTATTTAATTTTGCATGAATAACTCACTTCGAATTATTTTATGGGTAATTCTAATAGATAAAGATTCTCAATTCTCAAAAAACAAATATATAATATGAATATCTCTTAATTATTTAAGAACCAGAATCCTCTCATAATTTAAATTCTCCCTTACCAAAATGCAAACATATATGCAAATCCTGTATTTGTATTAATTAGTAAGCAAAATGCAAGCACGTGTAAATCCTATATTTTGTATTAATTCGTAGCTTTGCATGCATGAATGGTTCTCACTTAATTGGATTCGGCCTTGATTAGCATCCTCAGGCCAACCACTCTTTGCCTTCCTCAGTTTCACTTCTCTCTCTTCTCTCACTCTCCTCGGTTTCTCAAGTTCTTCCCTACAATTTCAAGATGCTCATGCTCTCCCACTATTAAGGAAGGGGGAATAAGTTGGGAGATATTATAGCCATAATAATATTGGGCCTTAATTAAATCTAATACAGTAAGCTCATTACTGAAGCTCATTATTTGGGCATATTATCTGGGTCCTACAATGACTCCTCATAATATCTATATAAACCCTTCAAATTATTACTCAAGGTATGCACACTTTTCTGAACTCATTCTCTCTCTAAATTTCCTTTGCTTTTGAGAGCTTCTCTCTCTAGGAAATTTTCCCAGAAAATTTCGGAGTGCCGGAAACTAACTTGAGCGTCGGAGGGTTTTCGCCGATACCACCGCCGGCACCCTTGACTATTTTTCTTTGCTCGCAGGATTGGACCCGACGTACAATTCGAGCTCCGATCTGCTTCCCGACCGTCTGGAAATCGTGCATCAACAGTTGGCGCCGTCTGTGGGGACGACAATTTAAGCTTCTTTAGTTGTTGCTCCCATTCAAACGTACTAAAACACATCATGAGTCACGAATCCCAACACTCAACCTCCCTAGAGGTTGATGAAGAAATCGAGGTAGAAGCACCTCCCCGACGTCGAAGGGTAGTTGATACAAGGAGAGCTTTAGTGATATCCTCTGGGGTGGGCCCTAACCCCAAGCAACCCCGACTTCCACTTAGAAGACCAAGGAAACGCAAGACGAGTCGATTGACAACCATGGAACATACCATGCGAAGTTTTGGTGAGCAAATGAACCGTATGGTGACTATGTTCAACCAAGCTTTTGGACAAAGTACTCAACAGGCTGCAAACACTGCTGGAAATAATCCAAGGAGTGTTATGGTAGTACCTAATGTCCCGACGGATATTGGTGGACGTACTGACCTAGTCGCCCAGACTGCTGGATTACCTCTCCATCAGGTCATTCAACCAAATTTTTCCCATCCTATCGTTCAAAGAGGGGATGGTCACCCAAAGATTCCCTCTCCTTCGCACATCATATCTGAACAACAATTAGCAGCAGTAGACCTTCGACACTCTCTAAATAAGAAGCGCCATACAAGCGTCGAGCAAGGACCAAGGGGAAGTAATATTGATCAGCCAGCCTATTCTTATCATGGTCCTTACGCTCCAAGGGGTAATCATCAGTTAAAAAGAAATCGCCCCAGCTCACCACCTAGAGTTAAGAATCATCGCCCAGATGTTGTCCCAATGGATGTCTCATAGGAGGAAACATCAGATAATCATTATGCGAAGTTCAAGCGAGAAATGGATGAAAAAATTCATAAACTGGAGAAGTTAATTAAGTGTTTAGGAGGGGAAGAGGATGGTCGTCCATAATGGGAGTCACCCTTTGCTGAAGATATCCTTAGGGAAAGATACCCGTACGGATTTCGGATGCCGCAACTTGAGCTTTACCAAGGGATGACGGACCCCCGAGAGCATTTAGACTCTTTCATTTCTCATATGGAGATACAAGGGGTCTCCGGGGGAATAATGTGTAGAACTTTCTTTCTTACCCTTAGAGGATCAGCTAAGCAATGGTATAGGAGGTTACCAGCCGCATCCATCTCCAGCTTTGATGAGCTTGCTCACAGTTTTCTCACGTACTTTGGCAATATGAAGACAAGAAGTCGACCAGCACAGAGCCTTCTGTCAATCAAGCAGGGTCGTAATGAATCCCTCCGTGCATTTGTGGATAGATATTAGCGGGAGGTTACCCGAGTGGATCTATTTAATGATGGTTACGCTATGCAAGGTTTGGTTCAAGGAATCAAAGGGGAGCTCCCTTTAGCATGGGAATTTTCTGTCAACCTCCCTCGCACGTACCAAGAAGCATTGGCAAGGATCTCTAGCCATGCCGATGCAAAGGAAATTTATCAAGCCAATTACCCTGGGCAGACTCCGGTGATACCTAATTCCTCACGTGCAAATAGACGACCATATGATAATCATAGAAGAGAACCTTATGATAGAAATCGAAGGTCAATTCCGGATCGACGCTCTGCGCGAGATACATTCAGAAATGATCACTTCTTGTTGCAAGGGTCATCCACCCAACCCCGCCAAGAGCATCATGGTCGACCTCAGGAGGAACACCGTACTTTCACGTTACTTAACATGCCACAGCAGGATATCTTGAAGGAAATCAAAGATAAAGGTCTACTAAAAGAACCTGCCCCCTTACGGTCAAATCCAAAAGCAAGAGATAAGAGAAAGTTTTGTCATTTCTACCAGGCTCATGGTCATAACACTGCAGATTGCTTCGAACTGAGAAGACAGAACGAGGGTCTTATCAAGGATGGCCAGCTACAAGAATACCTTTATCGGCCCCTTGAACCATCCAACAAGAATGACAAAGGAAAGGAACCGTTAGAAGCCATGATTTTTGGGGAGTAATGGCTGGTCCAAGTGCCCAAGCCCGAAGGCATCTAGCTAGGCGAGCAAGATATGACCTTCCTCGTTATGAAGTCAACTTGACGGCTTCTTCTACCAATACTAGGGATCATGACGTTATCTCTTTTTCATCTCAAGATGCTCATGGTATCCATCATCCTCATTGTGATGCCTTGGTCCTCACCGTAATTGTGGCCAATAAAAGGTTGAAAAGAGTATTGATTGACAACGGGAGCTCAGCTGACATAATGTCATTGGATGCATTTGATCGATTGGATCTTAACCGTAGAGATATGAGAGGCATCCAAACTTCTCTGATGGGATTCGCTGGAGGAAAGGTTATTCCCGAAGTAGTAATTTCATTACCTATGACTTTGAGAGAAGGCTCCCTCCAGACAACCAAGATGGTAAATTTTCTCGTGGTAGATCATCCGGGTGTTTATAACGCCATTCTTGGACGGCCATCACTTTACGACTTCAAAGCAGTAATGGGTGTCTATCATCATATCTTGAAGTTTCCAACACCTTCGGGGATAGGAGAAGTTAGAGGTGAACAGCGAGCCTCTCGAGAATGCTACAACATGGCTTTTAAAGAGAAGGCACATAAGCTATTGATGATCTGATGAGAACCTTCCGTGGGAAGCTAAGTGGGCAAGTACTACAAAGTACTTGAGATCCCATTAATGGAGCATTGGCGCCTAATTGGGAGGGTCTTTATCGAGTCTAAGCAGTCATCCGACCAAGCACCTACAGACTGGTCACTATGGATGGGAGGTTGCTTCGTCATCCATGAAATAATGAGCACTTAAAATAAACATGTTATCTATGATCTCTTTATATATGTAACAACTCCTTCTAAGGACTTATGCATGTGTGACAACTCCCATAGGGAGGCCTATAAAGAGATTACCAATTAAGTATTCGATTTACCACATTACAAATCATACATCTTTAAAGCTCATGTATGATCAAGTTGCGAGAAGCTCACTTAGACTTATATATGAAGATGATGAGTTACAATCTCCTTGCTTGACTTCCCATCAGTGTTCAACTTCAGGATCACTATCTGAGGTAGAAGAGGATGACCGGTCGCTCTCCCCCTCAGTCTCTACCACATTGGGATTAACAAAATTATGCCCTAGCTCACGATCCTGACCGAAGAAATTCTGATAAAACTCATTAACCTCTTTACGGTTTGTTGCAGGATCCTTATTCCTTGTAGACTGGGTTTGATGACTCGATTCCCCCCGCAGCACTGTCACAATAGTTTTAATTCTGGCCATCTGCACAGTTAAAGAGGAGTCGTTAGTCATCAAACCAAGTCTACTAAGGAAGGGAAGAGATGAAAGAAAAGAAATGCTAGGGGACTATATTGAAAGCTTTCCAAAATAGCCCTCGAAAAATACTTTTTGCCCTTGAAAAGAAAAATATCAAGTTGATCCTTGACCAAAAGTATATAGTTGGTTTTCTTTAAAAAAAAAATTGCAAGTTTTAGGATTTTACAAAATGCCCCCTGTGTATAGTTTTCAAAACTTTAAAAAGTCCCCTGTTCATAGTTTTCGGAATTGGCAGAAAGACCCCTACTATTAAGTTTTCAAAAGTTTAAAAATTTTGCGAAAACACCCCGCATTAAAAAACGAAGTTTAAAAATTTTGCGGAAACACCCCCAAGATTAAAAAACGAAGTTTAAAAATTTACGAAAACACCCCCGTGACAAAAAACGAAGTTTTCAAAAGTTGCAGAAACACCCCTGCAACTAAAAATGAAGTTTTTAAAAGTTGCAGAAAAACCCCCGCAACTAAAAATGAAGTTTTCAAAACTAGCAGAAACACCCCTACAACTAAAAGTGAAGTTTTAAAAACTGGCAAACAGACCCCTGCAACTAAAGCTGAAGTTTAAAAAATTGCAGCGAGGCCCCTACACCTGGAAATAACTTAGAAACAAAATCATGTCTTCTCAGCCATGCAGTTCGGCCTTCGCATGCACCTCGCCCCTCGCGAGCTCGATCATCGCATGCAGCTCGCCCCTCAAGAGCTCGTTTCTCATATGCTTATTGCTCGCCCCTCAGATGGTCATCGCTCGCCCACCTTCAACTCCATGAGCTCGCCACTCACATGGTCGTCACTCACCCACTTTCAACTCCCCTCGCTTTCCTCATCCAGTAAGCCATCACGTTCCAGGAGCCTTCCCACTCATTTATCAGTCACCCACCCTCCATCACGTTCCCAAGTATGCTTAAGCACAACTATGATCACTCTTAGTTTCACAAATCTGTTGAACCATAGCAACTCACTTTAGTTCTTGAGCTTCATGCGTCTAAATCCCTTATATTTTACATAAACCTACGTATTTCATTGTGTTGTAGTTGGTGTGTTCATTATATTTCACATTGTTTTAATAGCTCTAAATTGGGTTGTCAAAGTAAAACCACGACCAAGGTTCCGTTCATGTTTACTGCCTGGAACTTGTTTTAAAATATTTAACACAAGCTATATTCAACTAATTCAAGTCTACTACATCTCCTAGCATGTTTGATAATAATTAAGCGCTGTTTGTCATCCACTTCCAGCATGCGGGATCATGCACTCATGATATGTTTTTAACTTTAATTTTTATGCCATTTGTTTTACAGGATACAACCTTTATATCTCCTTATATTATATTCTATGACTTTATGGCATAATATATGATTATATGCTACATGCTTATTTGTTTTGCATCACACTCCCAGCATGCATGCGGGTCCATGCACTCATGATATATATGTATTTGTTTAATGAAACATGATTATTGCACCCGGTATCATGACTCAAACGGTTTTGTCTTCCTATATTATATTATTTTAATGTATGCTTCATTCAATATTAAGTATCATGCCGCATGCTTGCACGATTAATGTATTTCCATTATGTTAAAGTATGCAATATTAAATATCATGCCTTCCTAGCTACATGTGATTATGCATATAAAGTGGTTATTGAGCCATGGTTAACGTGCTCCCCATTCTTAATATTTTAATGTATAGTTCAACCTGTTTGAATGAGTTTTAAACTATTTCCTATATGCTTATGCTTACGCTTGTTACAAATCATCCATTACATTGGCATATTTTCACCATGCCATGCACATGCACTCCACTATTACATTTTTATTTTATTTCTCCACTCACATGTGGTCATTTCTCATCAAGCCCTTATACACATTCTGCCTAACTTTACACCCCACATCTCCACTCAATCACAATTCTGCCCTTTTACAACTTTTTAGCTAACCAAGTTGAAATACAATTATCACATATTATCTAAAACTCTCCTTCGTAGAAAGCTCACTATCTCGTTATCATACGTGGCGCCTACCTAAGGTTCAAGCCACATAGAACCCTTATACATAATAAATTTACATCTTTGGGTTTGCTCGCTGATACACTTAAATTATGTCCATGAATAATTTGATCGCCCCTACGTCGACCCGTTATTCGACTTGGGCCTGGGGGACTACTGTTATGGCCATAATAATATTGGGCCTTAATTAAATCTAATACAGTAAGCCCATTACTGAAGCCCATTATTTGGGTATATTATCTGGGTCCCACAATGACTCCTCATAATATTTATATAAACCCTCCGAATTATTACTCAAGGTATGCACACTTTTCTTAACTTATTCTCTCTCTAAATTTCCTTTGCTTTTGAGAGCTTCTCTCTTTAGGAAATTCTCCCAGAAAATTCCGGAGTGCAGGAACTGAATTGAGCGTCGGAGGGTTTTCGCCGGCACCACCGTCGACACCCCTGACTATTTTTCTTTGCTCACAGGATTAGACCCGACGTACAATTCGAGCTCCGACTCGCTTCCCGACCGTCTGGAAATCGTGCATCAACAGGAGAGTATAGGTGTATTGAATTGAAGAGGGAGGATTTGAGGGACTGTGGAGGAGAACGAGAGGCTGTAGAGGTATACAATTGGAGAAGGCAAAGGGAGGGTTGGCCTGATGAGTGTGCAACCGATGCTTCAATGAAAAACGTTTCATTGGGATGAGGCCATTTATTAGGGCTCGAATATGCATTGTTCCCACATTATTCTTGGAAAGTTATAATAATAACTTGCAACATAAAACTTCGATCAAAATTATAGAGGAAACAGGCCTCCTGTGCTTTCTCATCAACCTATTAAAATCCGATGATTCTAACTTCAAGCTGCTCAATTACACGACGGACACAATAAGTTCAATTGTTATATACTTATATTTCTTCCGAAAGTTGAATTTCAAAACTTTCAAGTTCCATTCACTTTAACCATATGGAAAAGATTAATTATGAACTTCTGATTGTCATGAAAAAGTAATCAAATATGTGTTTTCCAATCAAAACAATGAAAAAATTAGTTATGATGACACAAGTATAACCTAATTAGCTGAAATATTAATTTTGTCCTTTTAAAACAATATGCTATTATCTTTTACTATGTATATTATTTTATCTTTAAATTAAAATTAATGTTCTTTTCCTAATTCTATGGAAGCATTAAAGTTTTTTTATGAGATGAAAATATCTTATTGGATATAAGGACCTAATTTTGAGATAATGAAATCAATAAAGTATTTTAATCACATCAAAATACAAATTAGAATTATCGGATAATGCTATATATGGATTATTCTAATAAAAAAGGAATTTTTATTTGGATAAAGATTCTAAAACTAAAAAAAGGATTTAATGAGATTAAATTTATATAATTCTTAATTATCTCTTAATTATTTAAATGGTAGATTCTATGCAAATAAAACCCTATATATATGAATAGGAGTTTTCTCACCCTTCTTAGCCTCTTTGCAATGGCTCTCACTCTCTGAGTCCTCACCTTAATTCGCTTCATTAGGCCTACCACCTTATCCTTCCTGCAATTCCACTTCTCTAAAAGATGTCCAAGTGGAATTGCAGGTGAGGGATGAGGCGGTTGGCCTCATGAAATGATAACCAACTTATAAAATCAGGGCAAACTACACGTAGAAGAGGTTGCACACTGTTTAGAGAAATAATCAAAAGCTTCAGAATTTGTCATCGTTGCCCTAAAGTATTTTGTGCACGACCCAGAGTTAACTGAGGTTATCTGATTCCCCTGTGGAAGCTATACATAAATCTAGGAGAGCTTTTATTAATTTATTTATTTTTCTTAGGGTATGTTGAATTCAGTGATTCAAAGATATATTTAGAAATCCAAGGAATATTTCCTCTTCCTCGAAGTTGGGGTTATGTGAAGGTAGTCATCTTTTAAATGATAAGGTGCCAGATCTTTGATTCTTTAGGGCTTTCAATATCATTCATCTTTATAACTGAAACAATCTTCCTTGGTACAATCTCATAAGTACTCACAGTTGGTTCACAACCTTGCTGGCTTCTCATATTCTAGAAAAAGGAGCAAGCTTCCTTTGTTCTTCTAGCCCTTATTAGGTGATGAAGAATTACATCATAAGTTCAAGAATTTATACCATTCCCACATTTTCTTGTCTCATCAACCACCCTCTATGCATCATGCATCAGGATTGACCAACTGTAATCTCCTACAATTGCATTGAAAATAGGTGGTAATGCACTGGAAAAAGACTAAAATCAAACCCAAATGCATGAGATCAGATTATATTATTGACGTTGGTTTTAGTGGGAAGAGTAGTAAGGAATAGCAGCAAGTGTAATGCTTTTCTATAACCAATAATGGCTTTCTCTTCAAGCTATAAATTTGACTAAAATTTGAAGAATGAATTTAAGAAATTTTAAAAGAGAGATTATTTTATGACTATAATCATATATTTTGGATTTCCAATTAAAGATTTGTGATCAAGCATTTAGTAGGATAGAATGACAAGTTTCTTAGCTGTTTAAAAGGATATATTTTCTGTGAAAATTTGGATGGAAAAGTAGTTCTCATTACAAGAGCATGTTAACTATATGTAACGCTAAGAACAACTTATCATCAAAATTCATATGATAACAGATCATATTGTATATTGTGTTTTGTAAATTATTAGTATCTTGCTTATGAGTATGAAATCACAATAAAACAGGAATTAAAACTATTGGATGATTCTATTCTATAGATGGATAATCCTAATAACAATAATAATAATAAAGAACTTTTATTGGATAAAGATTCTAAAATAAAGTTTTTAAAAAAAGTTAATGAGATTAATGATGAACACTTAAATATCTATGCTTAATGAGAGCTTAATTCATCATATTGCATTAATAGTGTCATTAAATTCCTCAACTTAAGCATATTTGTAGTCTTTACATCCTTTGAATTAACTTTCTCTTAATTTCAGTTTTGATGTAGGTTCGGTAAAATGGGCATAACTTTCTATTTATAGATCAAAATGGTGCAAATCTTAATGTTTTGGAAAGCTGATTCAATTATCTACAAGATTGCATTCTCACAAGTATCATCAAATTTGGGC
The DNA here is from genome assembly GCA_013180625.2 of Boswellia sacra. Lineage (NCBI taxonomy): Eukaryota > Viridiplantae > Streptophyta > Magnoliopsida > Sapindales > Burseraceae > Boswellia > Boswellia sacra. The sequence goes on from SNVD02011631.1 coordinate 47,344, forward strand.
TCGTAGTGGACCAAAATTGGGCTTGAAATGAACCCATTTACAGTCTCGGTCTAGTCTGACCAGGCCTCAGTATTTGGACCATATGTCTCAAAATACATATCCAAATTGTGCAAATCAATAGGTTCTAGAAAGCTGAAAGAAATATCTACAACTTTCATGAAGACATGTGATTAAAATGCTCAATATTTCAATATCAAAATCGATGGTCAAAGTGTGCACCTAATGATCCCAATGGTCAAAGTTAGTTCACCTAACATTTGACAACTATTCTTTTGTAATTTGACAAGTTTGCCCCTGAATGTATCTATAAACAGAGGTGCCTTGTGACCCATTAGGGCATCTTGGCTAGGGATGGCAATGGAGCGGGGCGGGTCCGGGGCGGCCGGTACCCATCCCCGCCCCGTTCAACTAATTTTTGCCCCGCCCCGTCCCATTACCCCGTAGCGGGGCGGGGCGGGGCGGGGCGGGGCAAAAAAAATTTGAGGAGACCCAGACCCGCCCCGCCCTGTCCCTAAACATTTATATTTTTACAATTATATCCCTATAAAATTTATACTTTTTGCAATCTCATCCCCATATAATATTTACATATTTACAAATAACTTCATTCTCAATTTTTCATCATATTATTTATAATTATGATCATTTTTTAACAATCATAAAAATAATATATCTTCAAACTAAAATCAAAATGTTTGTATATTATTATTTAATTTTATTAGTAATAATGTTACATATTCTATTAAAAATGATGTTAAAAGTATATTATTGATTATAAACTAACTAATTGACAAATTTTCAAATAGTTGGTAATATAATTAAATAACATGTTGATTTAATTTCAATATAATAATAGTAATAATATGATTGGCATATTCATATGTCAATTAGTTAATATTATAAATATTTATAAAACATTAATAATTTAATTAATTAATTTCAATTACGATAAGTCATATATTTAAGGTTATAAGACTATTTTTATCATTTTTTGTTTATATATTTAGAAAATAATATATTGGTTATATTAAAAGTTTACATTTCAAAATAATCTTGATAATATTGTAATAATTTAATTAGTATTTAGTAATCTGTATCAAGATTGTAATATTGTATATATTACACAAATTTAATTATTATAAAATATAAATATTTAATTACCATTTGATTTTTTTATTAGTAATAATGTTACATACTCTATTAGAAATAATATTAAAAGTGTATTATTGATTGTAAACTAGTTAATTAATAATTTTTTAAATAGTTGATAATACAATTAAATAATTTTTCAATAGCATGTTGATTTAATTTTAATATAGTAATGATAATAATATGATTGATATATACCAATTAATTAACATTATATATATTTATAAAATATTAATAATTTACTTAATTAATTTAAATTACGATAAATCATATATTAAAGGTTCTAAGATTATTTTTATTATATTTTTATTTACATATATAGAAAATAATATATTGATTATATTAAAAGTATACATTTTAAAAATAATATTGTTAATATTGTAATAATTTAATTATTACTTAGTAATCTATATCAAGATTGTATATATTATCCAAATTTAGTTACTATAAAATACAAATATTTAATTATCATTAATTACCATTTGATTTTATTAGTAATAATATTACATACACTATTAGAAATAATATAAAATGCGTATTATTGCTTGTAAATTAATTAATTGACAATTTTTCAAATAATTGATAATACAATTAAATAATTTTTTAATAGCATGTGGATTTAATTTCAATCTAATAATAGTAAAATATGATTGACATATGCCAATTAATTAACATTATATATATTTATGAAACATTAATAATCTAAGTAATTAATTTAAATTACGATAAATGATATATTTAAGGTTATAAAATTGTTTTCATCATTTTCTATTTACATATTTAAAAAATAATATATTGATTATATGAAAGGTATACATTTTGAAAATAATATTGCTAATATTGTAATAATTCAATTAGTACTTAATAATATATATAAAGATTGTATATATTATACAAATTTAATTACCATAAAATACAAAATATTTTATTTGTCATTATAACATGATCAAATTGATGTTAAAGATGTTAATTATTAAGTAAAATATAACTTTTATTAAAGTATTTTTATTATTTGTAAAATTATTAAGAATTCATATATATGAAAAATTTAACAAATATAACCTAAAAAATTAATTGACGGTCCTAATAGTTTAAAATATTACAAATGCACCCCTATATCTTGTGGGACGGGGCGGGTCAACGAGTCCAAGAGCCTTGCCCCGGACCCGGACCCGCCCCGACTGGGGAAAAATTTGTTTGCCCTGAACCCGCCCTAAAATACTGTTTTAACGGGTCTTGCCCCGCCCCAGACCCGACGGGGCACACCGGGGCCCCGGACCCGCGGGGCAAATTGCTATCTCTAATCTTGGCCTTGCTGGGATTTTGTATTGTGTTTGTCTCTTATATGTTTATGCTATAAATAAATATTCTTTTTCTTGCAATTTCTTTTCTTTCTCTTATAATGTCTTTCTAATTTCTCTCTTGCTAAGGTGAAAGGGTGAAACCTTTGATATGAGAGTAAGGATTCTCTAACCCTTTGATATGTGCTTAATTGTCATAATATTGTGTTGTTTATTTTATATGATTTATATTTATTTTCTTAATCAATCTTGACACCACTCGTAAAGTAGAGGTCTTGATCCATTGTCGACAATCCTTGGCACATCAAATGCTTGGATCCTTTCTAGATGATGTATGGTTCTTCCTTACCGACATGAATCTAGTTAGAAACCTTGATTTGTTGTAGACATATGATGATTGGCACATTGGATGCTTGAACCCATTTACAAGAAGTGATATAAATATTAGTAACGAAGCAAATATAATTCATATAACTAAAACGGGTTGTTTATCCTTATTTGAAATATCAAGGGCGGATCCCATAACCTTAACTTTCATTATTATTGTGTTAATTTCTCTTATGTTATTCTTATTTATTATTTAAGAACTTGTTTTTTACTCATACTTGTTGATATTATCTTGCCATTTCTTGGAATCATCCACATCATATTTGCTTACTTAAAGTTTGTAGCACTAAAATCTCCTTCCTCATGGATCGACCCCGGTCTCACCGGGTTTATTACTTCGACACTCCTATACTTGGAAGGCAATCCTATTTTCGAATGTGTCAAGTTTTTGGCGCCGTTGCCGGGGAAGGTAAAATTTGGCGTGCAAAATTGTAAGTATTCTCTTCTCTCATTTTAGATCTTAATTTTTTTATTTTTTTTGTGTTCATCTTTTCTTCTCTTTTCTTCTCTCTTTCTTGCATGAAAATTTGGTCACGAACATCTAGTGGTAGACTTGTTAGAAAAACATCATCTTCCTTGGAAAACATGGCCGACAATCTAGTGAAAAGGTTCACGGATGAAGGGGACAACCGTTCCCAACAAAATGATCAAAACCAATGAAGAACCTTCAAAGATTACATGAATCCGGTAAGGACTAATGCACCATCTTGTGTAATTTCTCCTCCAGATTCAATCCATTTCAATTTCAAGCCAAGTTTTGTTCGACTTCTACCCACCTTTCATGGCCTTGATGTGGAGAACCCATATTCGCACTTAAAACTCTTTGAAGAGGTATGTAATTCCTACACTGACCCAAATTGTAGCATAAACACCATTAGATTAAAGCTTTCCCCTTTTTTCTTAAAAGATAAAGCTAAAATATGGCTACAAAATTTGAGGTCGAATTCCATCAGTTCATGGGATAAGATGAAACAATAATTTTTTAAAAAATTTTTTCCTACCCATAGAACAAATTCTCTTAAAAGACAAATTTTCAATTTCTCTAAAGAATAAGGGGAAACCCTTTACCAATATTGGGATAGGTATAAAGAACTACTTAATACCTGTCCTCACCATGGTTTTGAAACTTGGAGAATAGTTACACACTTCTATGAAGGGTTAACACCTCAAGATAGACAACTAGTAGAATTAATGTGTAATGGAGAATTTAAAAAAAAAAAGACCCTGAGGAAGCATTTGACTACATAGATTCCTTGACAGAAAAGGCACAAAATTGGGACACTGCTGGCATCTATGAGGTACCAAGCAAGGCCCCAACCTCGATATCCAATAGAGGTATTTGCAACCTTAGGGAAGATCATGACCTTCAATCCAAATATGCATCCCCAGCTAGAAAAGTCGAGGCTTTAGAAATGAAAAAGAATGGTCAATTGAATTCTATTCAAGAAAAGTCTGTAACATTTGTAATGACAATGACCATTCTACTGATGATTGCCCAACTTTGCCTGCCTATAGGGAATGTCTCTATGAACAAGCCAATGCCTTGAACACTTTCAAAAGGCCAAATCACAATCCATACTCACAAACTTATAATCCCGGTTGGAGAAATCATCCAAATTTTAATTGAAAAAATGACAACGCACAATCTTTACAAGTCCCTTTTCAAACACAACAAAAATTTCAAAATTCTCATGATCATGCATATGCTCCTCCCCCTAGGAATGACCTTGAAGAAACATTGCATTCATTCATTACAAAGCAAGAGACTTTCAATAGTCAAACTGTTCAAACATTAGCAAATTTGTCAAAAACTCTTGCAAAATTTGCATCTACATTTAGCATCCAAGAGAAGGAAAAATTTCCTTCTCAAACATTGCAAAACCCCAAAGATCAATCTAACGCAAATGCAGGGAATTCAAGTGACCATTATTTTGACCCAGCCAAGTCAGTCATGACCCTTCGCAATAGTAAGGTTGTTGAAAAACATATTCTTAACCCTTATGAGAAAGAAGAAGAATCAATCTCTAAAGGGCAGGAAGAGGTTGCCAAAGCAACACCTAGCGGAGAGGAAACCATATCCTCATCTGTGCCTCCATTTCCTCAAGCATTAGCCACACAAAAGAAGCCAACTCACAATTCTGAAATCTTTGAAATTTTCAAACAGGTAAAGGTCAACATTCCCTTGCTTGATGTGATCAAACAGGTACCTTCTTATGCAAAATTTTTGAAAGACTTGTGCACTGTGAAAAGAAAACTGAATATGAAAAAGAAGGCCTTTCTAGCCGAGCAAGTAAGTGCTATTCTTCAAAATAATAATACAGTGAAATATAAGGATCCAGGTTGTCCTACAATTTCATGTGTTATTGGAGACCATTAAATTGAACAAGCTTTACTTGATCTTGGTGCTAGTGTGAATTTGCTTCCATACTCGGTTTTTCAAAAACTCAATCTAGGTGAGTTAAAACCGACTTCTATGACTCTTTTGCTTGCTGATAGATCAATCAAAATACCAAGAGGAGTAGTATAAGATGTGTTAGTTCAAGTCGATAAATTCATTTATCCAGTGGATTTTATCGTTTTGGACACACAACCAGTGGAAGTAAGTAATTTAATTCCTGTTATTTTAGGGCGTCCATTTCTAGCTACCTCTAATGCTTTGATTAGTTGCAGGAATGGAGTCATGAAGCTATCATTTGGGAACATGACATTGGAACTTAATGTTTTTAATATGTGCAAATAACCACATGAAGAAGAAGATGAAATTGATGAGGCCAATGTGATCGAATCTATTGTGGAAGATCACATCCAAAAAGAGAGTTCTGCTGACCCTTTGGAAACTTGTTTAGTGAATTCGTTAGAATCAAGTATGGAACTAGAACATGATCTTTCTGATATGTGTTCTTTACTGGATTGTGCACATGTGTTGAAAAAAGGCTCAAAATCAAGATTTGAAGAATTAGGGCAAATGAATGGAAGCAAGGAAGAGGAAGCTCCCAAGTTAGAATTGAAGCCTTTACCTGAAGGACTGAAATATGCATATCTTGGGGAGAATCAAACATATCCGGTGGTAATTTCTTCATCCCTCACAAGCGAGCAACAAGGTAAGTTGATACACGTACTTAAAAAGCATAAAAATGCAATTGGATGGACTTTAAAAGACATAAAAGGCATTAATCCTTGGATTTGTACACATAGAATACATTTAGAAAAAAATGCCAAAACATCCCAACAACCTCAAAGGAGATTAAATCCACACATGAAGGAGGTCATTAGGGCTGAAGTTTTCAAACTACTTGATGTGGGAATTATCTACCCTATTTCTCATAGCAAGTGGGTAAGCCCTACACAAGTAGTACCTAAGAAATCTGGCATTACAGTAGTCAAAAATGAAAAGGGTGAATCATTGCCAACTCGAGTCTCATCTAGTTGGAGTATGTGCACTTATTATAGAAAATTAAATGCTGTCACTAGAAAAGACCATTTTCTCTTACCATTTCTTGACCAAATTATTGAAAGAGTAGCAGGACACCCATACTACTGCTTTCTTGATGGATACTCAGGCTATTATCAAATTTCTTTTGCACTCAAAGACCAAGAAAAGACTACATTCACGTGCCCCTTCAGCACTTTTACATTTAGGAGAATGCCTTTTGGACTTTGTAATGCTCCAGCCACTTTTCAAAGATACATGTTAAGCATTTTCAGTGATATGGTTGAGCATTGTTTAGAAGTTTTTATGGATGATCTAACTGTCTTTGGAAACTCTTTTGACAATTGTCTTGAAAACTTAGAAAAATTCCTAAAAAAGTGTGTAGAAAAGGCCTTATTTTGAATTGAGAAAAATGCCATTATATGGTCACTTCGAGAATTGTCTTAGGCCATGTGGTTTCTTCTAAGGGAATTGAAGTGGATAAGGCAAAAGTGGAATTAATTTCCCACTTGCCTCCACAAAAAACAGTCAAGGAGGTTCGTTCATTCTTAGGGCATGCTGGATTTTATAGGAGGTTCATAAGAAATTTCAGTGTTATATTTAAACCTCTTTGTAACCTCTTAATAAAAGACACTTCTTTTGAATGGACTCAAGAATGTCAAAATGCCTTTGATAAATTAATTAGACTTTTAACAACTGCTCCAATTATGCAATCTCCTGATTAATCATTGCCTTTTGAATTGATGTGTGATGGAGGTGACTACGCCATTGGTGCTGTCTTAGGACAAAGAAAAGAAGGTAAGCCTTATGTGATATACTATGTAAGTAGGACTTTAAATGATGCATAAATGAATTACACAACAACTGAAAAAGAACTACTTGCAGTGGTATTTGCATTGGACAAATTTTGATCTTATTTAATTGGTTCTCCCACGATTGTTTACACTGACCATGCAGCTGTTGTTAGCCCTAAGGCTACATGATAATTTTGATGATAACAATACACATTGATTAATTGAGATTTACTAACATGTTTATTTATGTGCAAGAGTAAGATCATTGAAATAATTTTAAAATCAAGACGAGGCTTATTAAAATGAAGTGTTGAAGCTAAGGAGAAGACTACATGTTAAAGGCACTAAAGTTTAAGAATAAGGATTGACTCAAGGAATGTGACACATGAGCAATGTTCAATCAATTGGTCATATATATCTCTACAAATATCCAAATGATGTGATTCTTGAACCTTTGGAAATCTTACTCAATTTCTAACATTTCATATGTTTTAATGAAATTCAAATTTTAAGTGCAAGGTTGTCCAAATCATCTTGCAAGTTGAAAGACAAATGGAAGCAGCTGACATGAGCACCGAATACTCCTTTGGACATATCTGAGCTAGAAAAATCAAAATGACTTGATTCTTACGGCATTGGAAAGATACTTAATGAGGAACATTTCATATGTTTGAAAAAATTCAAATTTCAAACAGAAGGCCGACATAATTGACATGCAATTCGGTGGACTGACACAAAGAAGAAAAATCAACTCACATGAGCACCGAATGGTGTTTTGGCCATATCTTAAGATAGAGATATCCAAATGCTTTGATTCTTAATGTTTTGGAACTTTTATTCAAATATTCAGATTTTTATGTTTTGAAGAAATTCAAATTTCAAACGGAAGGCTGACAGAATTATCATTCAATTTGGTGGACTGACACAAGAAAGAAAAATCAAGTCACATGAGCACCGAATGGTGTTTTGGCCATATCTTGAGCTACAGATATCCAAATGACTTGATTCTTGATGCGTTGGAAATCTTATTCAAATGTGAAGATCTTTTATGTTTTGCAGATTTTCAAATTTCAAACGAACATTGACAAAAATGGCAGACAAGATTACAGTTTTTATGGTGGGCAGAAAAATTTGGAGTTGGTGTCTTCACTTGATTAAGTTCATCTCATTTGCCTATAAAAGGAGCCCTTCTCCCATGCATTCAGTAAGTGCAAGAGAAGCATTTTATCAAGCAAAAAGCAAGAGAAATATCAAGTCTAGAGAGATTTTATATTATTTATCTACTCTTTGAAGAGAGTTATACTTTTGTTGTAAAAATTATCTTTGTTCTTGTATTGTGGTGAGAGTGAGATATTATTGTAAAGGATAATAGTTATCCTTGAGAGAACTCTTGTTGTGTGTTATCAAGAGTTGAAGGAAGTTGCCTTGGTGAGGTTGTTCATCAAGAAGAACTCTTGGTGTGGTGTTATCAAGGGTTGAAGGAAGTTGCCTTGGTGAGGTTGTTCATCAAGAAGAACTCTTGGTGTGGTGTTATCAAGGGTTGAAGGAAGTTGCCTTGGTGAGGTTGTTCATCAAGAAGAACTCTTGGTGTGGTGTTATCAAGAGTTGGAAGAAAAAGTCTTGGTGAGGTTGTTCATCAAGCAAGTTGTAAAGATTTCTACAACTTAGTGGAAAGCTTAGCTCGTGGAGCTAGGAGCCCGTGGACGTAGGCAAGGTTTGCCGAACCACGTACATCGAGTTTGCACTCTCTCTATCCCTATACTCTTTACATTTACTTGCACTTGTGATTGTTCATTATTATTATTCTCTTGATTACATATTTGATAACTTTTAATTTCATCTTCTTCACCTTCATTCTCAAAGAAAGAGTAAACTAATTTTGATCTCTCAAGAAAAGTTTTACAAATCCGTTTTGATAAATAAAACCCAATTCACCCCCCTCTTGGGTTGCCATACCTGGGTCAACAAGTGGTATCAGAGCAAGGTTGCTCAATTTTTTAAATCTTAATCGATTTTTGAGCTATGGCAACTTTTAATTCAACTTCATATGTTGAGGGACTTTCTATCTCTAGACCTCCATTTTTTAATGGAAGTGATTACTCTTATTGGAAAACTAGAATGAGTATTTTCTTGAAATCTTTTGATTATGATTTGGGGTCTATTGTTTTGGAAGGACCTTTTGTTCCTACCAAAATTGAAAATGGGGAATGCATGCTTAAAGAACCTAAAGAGTTTAGTGAAGATGATAAAAAGAAATTGAGTTTGAATGCTAAAGCTATGAATGTGTTGTATTGTGCTCTAGATAGAAATGAGTTTAATAGAATATCTACTTGTTCTACGGCACAAGAAATATGGCACACACTTGAAGTAACTCATAAGGAACTAGTCAAGTTAAAGAATCCAAAATTAGTATGCTGGTTCATAGTTATGAGCTTTTTAAGATGAAATCAGATGAATCAATTTCTGAAATGTTTACTAGATTTACGGATATTATTAATAGTTTGAAATCTCTTGGTAAATCTTATTCTAATGTTGAAATGGTGAGAAAGATTCTTAGGTGTCTACCAAAATCTTGGGAGCCAAAGTGACGGCAATTCAAGAAGCAAAGGACCTCACCAAACTACCATTAGAAGAACTTATGGGTTCTCTCATGACTCATGAAATCACCTTGAAGGAGAATGAAGAAGATTGCGAAGTGGCAAACATGTGCTTCATGGCTTTAAGAGAAAATGAGATAAGTATTCTAAACCATGATCCTAAGCTTTCATATGATGAATTACTTGAAGCATTCCAAAATTTACATGTGCAAGTTGATAAACAAAATTCAAAAATCAATGCTTTCAAAAAGAAGTCAAAAGTCATGTTATCTCAATTAGAAGAGTTGGTGGAAATAAATGAAGCTTTAGAAAATGAAAATGAAATTTTAAAGCAAAAAGATTTTGAAAGTTTGGAAAGTCAAATATATTTTTTAAAAACTGAAAATGAGATTTTAAAAACAAAAGGATTTTGATAAATTAGAGAAAGAAAATGTTATTTTGAAAAAGGAAAATAATGACTTAAGAAATATTGTTGATAGTTTTACAAAAAGCACAAAAAAATTTGAATTCTATGTTACAAAACCAAAGGTGTGTTTTTGATAAAAGAGGTTTAGGATATAAAACTCATAAAAATCAAAAGTATTTTAAAAATTATTTTGCTCATGCATCTTCTAGGAATAATCCTAATCATTCATGTACTTATTGTGGAAGAAAAGGACACAAAGTGCATTCTTGCTATATTAAGAGAAATCCTAATTTGAAACAAATATGGGTTCCAAAAAGTACCATAACTAACCCCCAAGGACCCAAGAACTTTTGGGTACCAAAAAGTTACTCCTTGAATGTTGATTGTAGAGACAAAGAAGTGGCAAACACAAGTGTTACTTAGATAGTGGATGCTCAAGGCATATGACCGGAGATGCCTCCAAGTTCTCAAGATTAATCATGAAGAAAGGAGGATATGTGACCTTCGGTGATAATGCCAAAGGAATGGTAATCGGACATGGTGATATTGGTAACCCTTCTTCACCTATTATTAAAGATGTTTTGCTTTTTCATGGTTTGAAACATGATTTGATTAGCATTAGTCAATTATGTGATAAGGGATATTTTGTTGCTTTTGAGCCTAATAGATGTGTGATTAAGGATGTTAGTAACAATAAGAAATTATTTGTTGGTAATAGATGTGGTAATATTTATACAATTGATATTGATGTTAATGATCATGTAGAAAATTGTTTCATTGTTAATGATGATGCTTGGTTATGGCATAGAAGGTTAGGTCATGATAGCATGGACACAATTTCAAAAATTTCTAAAAATGATTTAGTTGATGGTCTTCCAAAAATAAAATTTGAAAAGGATAAGATTTGTGATGCTTGTCAATTTGGAAAACAAGTGAGAACTTCTTTTAAACAAAAGAAATTTATTTCAACAAAAAAACCTCTACAATTACTTCATTTGGATTTATTTGGACCATCAAGAACTCAAAGTCTTGGTGGAAAGTATTATGTTTTTGTTATTGTGGATGATTATTCAAGATTCACTTGGGTATTAGTCTTGAATACTAAAAATGAGGCCATACAAGCTTTTTCAAAATTTGCAAAAAAAAGTCCAAAATCAAAAAGGGTATTCTATTGTGTCCATTAGGAGTGATCATGGTGGTGAAGTAGACAATGTTGCATTTGAAAATCTTTATGATGAAAATGGTTTTGAACATAATTTTTCGCACCTAGAACTCCACAACAAAATGGTGTTGTTGAGAGGAAAAATAGGACCATCCAAGAAATGGTTAGAACCATGTTACTTGAAAATAATTTGTCAAAATATTTTTGGGCCGAAGCCGTTAATACCGCATGCTTTATAATCAATAGAGTCAATATTAG
>SNVD02011632.1:0-57871 GCA_013180625.2 Boswellia sacra
TCCATTTTGACATTGAAATGTTGTGAATTTTAATCACATGTCTTCATGAAAGTTGTAGATATTTCTCTTAGCTTTCTAGAACATATTGATTTGCACAATTTGGATACTTATTTTGAGAGATACGGTCCAAATACTGAGGCCTGGTCATACTGGGCCGAGACTGTAGATGGGTTCACTTCAAGCCCAATTTTGGTCCACTAAGAGCCCGAATTTGATGATCCTTGTGAATGCAATCTTGTAGACAATTAAATCAGCTTTCCAAAACATTAAGAATTGCACCATTCTGATCTATAAATAGAGAGTTATGCCCATTTTACCGAACCTGTAACAAAACCAAAATTAAGAGGAATTAATTCCAAAGATGCAATGCTACAAATATGTTTAAGTTGAGGAATTTAATGACACTATTAATGCAATATGATGAACTAAACTCTTATTAAACATGCATATTTAAGTGTTCATCACACCCCCCAGCTAGCTTATTGCTAGTCCCTATCAATTAAAGCGTTATTATTTAGAAGTGATTTATAGAATTTTACATCCAAGGTGTTCATTATTGCACTTTCCTTGATTTTATCCAAATAAACAAACTCTCAACCAATTATTATTATTATTTTTTTTTTTTATGACTCATGTACCCTTCAGTCAAGTATCCCACAAACCTTCTTTTGTGCTCAGTTGACACATGACTATTGGGCTTTTTAGAAATAAGCCAATATCGGTCTAGTATCTTTAAGGCTAACAACCTTAGGTAGGGGATATTCATTCATTTTATACATTTTTTTCTTTTTTTTTTCTCTTTTTTTTTTGAAAGAATGCATCTTTAACCCATGTAGCGAGCCTTATGCTAATGACTCCCAGACCAGTTGGCCTTAGGGCATTAGGTGTTAAGACACCCCTACGAGCTTAACGACTCGGGTTGTCGATGCTTTATTTTTGCTTAGAATCTTGTGGATAGTGCAATGTTCAATCCCATTAAGCTTTCTCCTTAGTCCATGTAGCGAGCTTTGGGCCAATAGCTCCCAAACCAGTTGGTCTTAGGGTATTAGGTGTTGAGGCACCCCTCGGGCTTAATTGCTCGAATTAAGGAGGCTACAAGACCAAACTTATCCACCATTGCTTTCTCTCTCTTTTTTTTTCATTTTTTTTCATTTTTCATTTTTTTCATTTTTTTTTTAAACTTTCCCCTTCCTTTTGTTGTTTTCCTAAACAAAACAAAAGAACTCAAATATTGCAATATTTCATTTCATCACCCACAATCATACATCAAAGTATGTGTGTGTGTGAAGAAAGATTCATAGATACTTGCTTAATGAGCACATAAGCACACAATTTATTAAATGATAAGGTTGTGAGAGTTCATAGATTTAAATAATTCAAAGTGAAATGAATAAGACCTCCTTGTTATAAAATTCAAAAATCACGACTAAATAATATCAAGTTAGCTAAAATGAGTTCACAAAGTCAAAATAAAATGACAAATTGGTTAGAATGGGTTTCAAGAGTTTAAACTGGTCCTCCCTACTCTGCCATTCCTGACCCAGAATGCGTCTCAAGAGGATTTGAACTCCTTACATCGCACTCTGAATCTAATTACTAACTCGCTTTTTTTTTTTTTTAAATGCAAGAAAAAATAAAATTTCAAGACACACTTATGTCTACTATCCTTCCCCCCCAACCAAATGAAACATTGTCCTCAATGTTTAAATGTAGAGAGATAAAGTATAGGAGACATTACCTGAAGCTTCTGTTATTCAAGAGAGATGACCTTAAAGACTCATAAAATAACATGCTAAAAATAAAATAAAATAAAATAAAATAAAGGACAAGAAGAAAAAATTTACAAACGGAGATTCAAATCCAATTTGCACTTTTTGTTTTGCCCTCCTGCCCAATTAATTTGAGTACTAGCTGGGTCAGGTTCATACTCAACTTCTTGTAATTTGTCAAGTAGCTCACCAGCAGAAGTGGCAGAAATAAGGATCTTTCTCGCTGAATGAGGAATAAAATTCTGTTCCACAGCTGTATCAACAAAACTTATCAAAGGATCAAAGAAATTTTTGACTTTCAACAAACCTATGGGTTTTTGATGGAGATTCAGTTGGGCCCAAGAGGCAATTTGAAAAATTTCTTCAAGAGTGCCAAAGCCACCTGGTAAAGCAATAAAGGCATCTAAATTGATGAGCATATGTGCCATGCGTTTATGCATAGAGGAGACCTGTAACTCCTTCCCAACCGTTTTTCCAACAATACTTTCTACAGCCAAAGCTTTAGGAATAACTCCTAAAACTTGAGTACCCCCTACATGTGCAGCTGTTGACACACAACGTATTAACCCGAGGCTACCTCCCCCATAAACCACATAAATCTTTCTTTCAGCCAGTAGCCTACCAATATAATTCGCTACTTCTACGAACTCTTCACTTTTACCTGGTCGAGATCCACAGAATACACATATCCTTTGGATTCAACGTTTTGAAGTTCCCTCCATGTCTATGTAACTCTCTAACTATGTGTGAAGAAGAGAACAAGACATGTGGTATTTATGGAGTGCAAAAGGTATGCTAATGATGATATCTATCTAGGTAGCTCGATTGTTTGTTGAAAAAGTTGACAATAATGCAAAAAAAAGGTCAAAAGATGATGAAATAAGACACCATAAGTCAAACAAAAGATACAAATTCAAAAATGATAGCAATGAGGTATTAAAATTCAAAAATGATGGCACGCATGCATATGAACAGGTAGTTGTGACTGTGGCTCACATCTTCCTCTGGTTTTACGTCCAGAAACGGCTTAAACACCTTCTATGAGTTGGGGATATGCTTCCCATCCAGTTTTCTTATAAACTGACAAACAGGGTCGTTTTGAGTCAGATTCCCATGACTATAGCGTTCCTGCTCATCTCGGAATTGTGTCCACAAATTAAAAATTTCACGCTGTACAAGTCCACAAGAATGCGTCTCAAGAGTCACTCGGATATCATCCAAAGACTCCCTACTCAGTCCATTCTTGATGAACTGTAACTTATCCTCTCGATTATAAGACAAATATCCCAAGGAGCGGCAACGCTGGTTACAAGTCCATCTTGCACATCTGGTACAAACTTGTAACCTTTTTGCTTTTCGCTTTTTGGCGTAAGAGCTTTTTCCCATACCTGGCATGTGAGACACAAGATTATCTGAAAATTCATAGGAAAATCGAACCTTGGCTTCAATTAACCATCTTAAATCAGCAGGAATACCTTTACGTATCAACAACCTTAGTCTTTCTGCACGAGCTTTATAAATTTTAAGCAAATCATTTTGAGGAAGAGAGGGAAAATGTTTGTGCAATTTTGAGAGAATGGTATCCATGTGAAGAAAATGAGAGAGAAGAGAAGAAAATGGGTGCAAGGTGAGCGACAGTTTTTAGGGAACTGAAAAACCGACTTTAAATGTCACGGAGTACCGTATCCGCCACTTGACCGGGAAAAATCAATCCTTAAAAAGGATCGATTAAAGCAATGGACTCTTCGTTTTGGACAAAATTTTCAAAGAATGGTTTTAACCGCTGTCCATTAACTTTAAACACATTACCATTCTTTGGGTTCTCAATTTCAACTGCTCCATGAGGGAAAACATTTTTAACAATGAAAGGCCCAGTCCAACGTGACCGAAGTTTACCAGGAAATAAATGCAACCTTGAATCATACAAAAGAACTTTTTGTGAAGGTTCAAAAGATTTTCTAACAATAAATTTGTCATGAAAACCTTCATTTTTTCTTTGTAGATTTTAGAATTTTCATAAGCCTCATTCCTGATTTCTTCAAGTTCACTCAATTGGAGTTTACGTAACTTGCAAGCATCATTCAAATTTGTGTTGAATGTTTTAATGGCCCAATAAGCTTTATGCTCATTTTCCACAGGTAAGTGACAAGGTTTTCCATAAACTAGTCTATAAGGAGACATTCCCAATGATGTTTTAAAAGCAGTTCGGTAAGCCCAAAGTGCATCACTAAGTCTTAAAGACCAATCTTTACGATTTGGGTTAACTGTTTTTTCTAAGATCTGTTTTATCTCCCTATTAGCTAATTCAACTTGTCCACTTGTTTGTAGGTGATAAGGTGTAGAAATTTTTATGGGTTATTCCATATTTCTTCATTAAAGTTTCAAATGGTTTGTTACAAAAATGTGTACCCCCATCACTAATAATGGCTCGAGGAATTCCAAATCTACTTAAGATATTCTCCTTCAAGAATTTGACAACTGTTTTGTGGTCATTGTTTCGACATGGGATTGCCTCGACCCATTTTGAAACATAGTCTACTGCAACAAGGATGTACACAAAACCAAATGACGGTGGAAAGGGTCCCATAAAATCAATACCCAACAGTCAAAGATTTCAACGACAAGAATGGGATTCAACGGCATCATGTTTCTTTTTGAAATAGATCCCAATTTTTGACAATTTTCACACGTTTTGCAAAATGCATGTGCATCTTTAAATAAGTTGGGCCAATAAAATCCATATTGTAAGATCTTAGCAGCTGTTTTTCTAGATGAAAAATGTCCTCCACATGCTTCAGAATGACAAAAGTTAATGACACTACTTACCTCATTGTCGGGTATGCATCTTCTTATTATTTGATCCGGACAATATTTGAAAAGATACGGATCATCCCAGTAAAAATTTTTCACCTCGGTCAAAACTTTCTTTTGTCTTGAGCTTTCCAATGAGGTGGCATTTTCCCTGTCGCAAGAAAATTTACAATATTAGCAAACCAAGGTACAGTAGCAACGGAAAATAAAAATTCATCAGGAAAAGAATCATTGATAGGTGAAGTTTTAATTAATGTCTCTGTCGTTAGTCTTGAAAGATGATCAGCACGACATTTTCGGCTCCTTTCTTATCCTTTATTGTGATGTTGAATTCTTAGAGCAATAAGATCCACCGTATCAATCTAGGTTTTGCATCCTGTTTAGACATTAAATATCTCACAGCTGCGTGGTCAGTGTAAACAATTGTTGGAGAGCCAATTAAATAAGAATGAAATTTGTCCAATGCAAATACTACTGCAAGTAGTTCTTTTTCAGTTGTTGTGTAATTCATTTGTGCATCATTTAAAGTCCTACTTGCATAGTATATCACATAAGGCTTACCTTCTTTCTTTGTCCTAAGACAGCACCAACTACATAGTCACTTGCATCACACATCAATTCAAAAGGCAAGGACCAATCAGGAGATTGCATAATTGGAGCAGTTGTTAAAAGTCCAATTAATGTATCAAAGGCATTTTGACATTCTTGAGTCCATTCAAAGGAAGTATCTTTTATTAAAAGGTTACAAAGAGGTTTAGATATAGCACTGAAATTTCTTATGAACCTCCTATAAAATCCATCATGCCCTAAGAATGAACGAACCTCTTTAACTGTTTTTGGTGGAGGCAAATGGGAAATTAATTCCACTTTTACTTTATCCACTTCAATTCCCTTGGAAGACACCACATGACCTAAGACAATTCCTGAAGTGACCATATAATGACATTTTTTTCAATTCAAAATAAGACCTTTTTCTACACACCTTTTTAGGACTTTTTTTAAATTTTCAAGACAATTATCAAAAGAGTTTCCAAAGATAGTTAAATCATCCATGAAAACTTCTAAACAATGCTCAACCATGTCACTGAAAATGCTTAACATGCATCTTTGAAAAGTGGCTGGGGCATTACACAGTCCAAAAGGCATTCTCCTAAATGCAAAAGTGCCAAAGGGGCACGTGAATGTGGTCTTTTCTTTGTCTTCAAGTGCAATGGGAATTTGATAGTAGCCTGAGTATCCATCAAGAAAGCAATAGTAGGGGTTTCCTGCTACTCTTTCAAGAATTTGGTCAAGAAAGGGTAAGGGAAAATGGTCTTTTCTAGTGACAGCATTTAATTTTCTATAATCAATGCACATCCTCCAACTAGACAAGACACGAGTTGGCAATAATTCCCCTTTTTCATTTTTAACAACTGTAATGCCAGATTTTTTAGGTACTACTTGTGTAGGGCTTACCCACTTACTATCAGAAATAGGATAGATAATTCCCACATCAAGTAGTTTGAGAACTTTAGCCCTAATGACCTCTTTCATGTGTGGATTTAATCTCCTTTGAGGTTTTTGAGATGTTTTGGCATTTTCCTCTAAATGTATTCTATGTGTGCAAATTAAAGGGTTAATGCCTTTTATATCTTTTAAAACCCACCCAATTGCATTTTCATGCCTTTTAAGCACTTCTATCAACTTACCTTGTTGCTCGCATGTGAAGGATGAAGAAATTACCACCGGATATGTCTGATTCTCCCCCAAGACTGCATATTTCAGTCCTTCCAGGTAGGGCTTCAATTCTAGCTTGGAGTTTCATCTTCCTTGCTTTCATTCATGTTGCCCCAATTCTTCAAATCTTGATTTTGAGCTTTTTTTCCAATAACCTGTGTCACAATCCATAAGGAACACATATTAGAAAGATCGTGTTCTAGTTCCATACTTGATTCTAATGAATTCATCAAACAAGTTTCCAAAGGGTCAGAAGAACTCCCTTTTTGGATGTGATCTTCCACAATAGATTCAATCACATTGGCCTCATCAATTTCATCTTCTTCTTCATTTGTTGTTTGCACATATTAAAAACATTAAGTTCCAATGTCATGTTCCCAAATGATAACTTCATAACTCCATTCCTGCAATTAATCAAAGCATTAGAGGTAGCTAGAAATGGACGCCCTAAAATAACAGGAATTGAATTGCTTACTTCCACTTGTTGTGTGTCCAAGACGATAAAATCCACTGGATAAATGAATTTATCAACTTGAACTAATACATCTTCCACTACTCCTCTTGGGGTAAATGAATTTATCGAATTGAACTAACACATCTTCTACTATTCCTATTGGTACTTTAATTGATCTATCAGCAAGCAAAAGAGTCACAGAAGTTGGTTTTAACTCACCTAGATTGAGTTTTTGAAAAACCGAGTATGGAAGCAAATTCACACTAGCACCAAGATCAAGTAAAGCTTGTTCAAATTTATGGTCTCCAATAACACAAGAAATTGTAGGACAACCTGGATCCTTATATTTCACTGTATTATTGTTTTGAAGAATAGCGTTTACTTGCTCAGCTAGGAAGGCCTTCTTTTTCACATTCAATTTTCTTTTCACAGTGCACAAGTCTTTCAAAAAATTTGCATAAGAAGGTACCTGTTTGATCACATCAAGCAAGGGAATGTTGACATTTACCTGTTTGAAAATTTCAAAGATTTCAGAATTGTGAGTTGGCTTCTTTTGTGTGGCTAATGCTTGAGGAAATGAGGCACAGATGAGGATTTGGTTTCCTCTTCGCTAGGTGTTGGTTTGGCAACCTCTTCCTGCCCTTTAGAGATCGATTCTTCTTCTTTCTCATAAGGGTTAGGAATATGTTTTTCAACAACCTTACCATTGCGAAGGGTCATGACTGATTTAGCTTGGTCAAAATAATGGTTATTTGAACTCCCTGCATTTGAGTTAGATTGATCTTTGGGGTTTTGCAATGTTTGAGAAGGAAATTTTCCCTTCTCTTGGATGCTAAATGTAAATGCAAATTTTGCAAGAGTTTCTGACAAATTTGCTAATGTTTGAGCAGTTTGACTATTGAAAGTCTCTTGCTTTGTAATGAATGAATGCAATGTTTCTTTAAAGTCATTCCTAGGAGGAGGAGCATATGCATGATCATGAGAATTTTGAAAATTTTGTCGTGTTTGAAAAGGGACTTGTGAAGATTGTGCATGATTATCATTTTTCCAGCTAAAATTTGGATGATTTCTCCAACCAGGATTGTAGGTTTGTGAATATGGATTGTGATTTGGCCTTTTGAAAGTGTTCAAGGCATTGGCTTCTTCATGGAGACATTCCCTAAAGGCAGGCAAAGTTGGGCAATCATCAGTAGAATGGTCATTGTCATCACAAATGTTACAGACATTTTCTTGAATAGATTTAAATTGACCACTCTTTTTCATCTCTAAAGCCTCGACTTTTCTAGCTAGGGATGCAAATTTGGATTGAAGGTCATGGACTTCCCTAAGGTTGTAAATGCCTCTATTAGATGTCGAGGTTGGGGCCCTGCCTAGTACCTCATAGGTGCCAGCAGTGTCCCAATTTTGTGCCTTTTCTGCCAAGGAATCTAGGAAGTCAAGTGCTTCCTCAGGGTCTTTTTCTTTAAATTCTCCATTACACATTAATTCTACTAGTTGCCTATCTTGAGGTGTTAACCCTTCATGAAAGTGTGCAACTATTCTCCAAGTTTCAAACCCATGGTGAGGACAAGTATTAAGTAGTTCTTTATACCTATCCCAACATTGGTAAAGGGTTTCCCCTTGTTTTTGAGAGAAATCAGAAATTTGTCTTTTAAGAGAATTTGTTCTATGGTTAGTAAAAAATTTTTTCAAAAATTGTTGTTTCATCTCATCCCATGAACTGATGGAATTCGACCTCAAATTTTGTAGCCATGTTCTAGCTTTATCTTTTAAAGAAAAAGGAAAAGCTTTAATCTAATCGTGTTTATGCTACAATTTGGGTCAGTGTAGGAGCTACATACCTCTTCAAAGAGTTTCAAGTACGAATATATGGGTTCTCCATGTCAAGGCCATGAAAAGTGGGTAGAAGTCGAACAAAAATTGGTTTGAAATTGAAATGGATTGAATCTGGAGGAGAAACTACACAAGATGGTGCACTAGTCCTTACCGGATTCATGTAGTCTTTGAGGGTTCTTCGTTGGTTTTGATCATTTTGTTGCGAACGGTTGTCCCCTTCATCCGTGAATATTTCCTCATGATTGTGGGCCATGTTTTCTAAGGAAGATGATGTTTTTCTAACAAGTCTACCACTAGATGTTCGTGACCAAATTTTCATGCAAGAAAGGGAGAAGAAAAGAGAGCAAAAGATGAACACACAAAAATAAAAAATTTAGATCTAAGATGAGAAAAGAGAAAACTTACAATTTTGCACGCCAATTTTTACCTTCCCCGGCAACGGCGCCAAAAACTTGACACATCCGAAAAAGGATTGTCCCCCAAGTATAGGAGTGTCGAAGTAATAAAACCCGGTGAGACCGGGGTCGATCCACGAGGAAGGGAATTTAAGCGTTACAAATTATAAGCTAAACAAATGTAATATGGATGATTCAAAGAGGTGACATGATAATATCAACAAGTATGTAAGATGGTAGGTGGTATTACCGACCATTCAAATATAAAACAAAAAGCAAGAGGAGGTAAAACCATCCATGGAAATAGGTGGTATAACCAACCATAGTAAATTAAAGAACAATTTCATAAGGTGGTAGAACCTACCATAGTAAATAAAATAAAAAGTTCATAAACAATAGAATAATTAAAATACAAGAGGAATTAACACAATAACAATGAAGGCTAAGGTTAGGGGATCCGCCCTTGATATTTCAAATAAGGATAATTAACCCATTTTAGATATATGAATTATATTTGTTTCATTACCAATATTTATACCACTTCTTGTAAAGGGGTTCAAGCATCCAATGTGCCAATCACCATATGTCTACAACAAATCAAGGTTCCTAACTAGATTCGTGTCGGTAAGGAAGAACCATACATCATCTAGAAAGGATCCAAGCATTTGATGTGCCAAGGATTGTCGACAATGGATCAAGACCTCCACTTTACGAGTGGTGTCAAGATTGATTAAGAAATTAAATATAAATCATATTGAATAAACATTATAAGATTAAGATTATTAAGCACATATTAAGGGTTAGAGAATCCTTATTCTCATATCAAGGGTTTCACCCTTTCACCTTAGCAAAGAGAAATTAGAAGAACATTATAATAGAAAGAAAATAAAATGCAAGAAAAAGGAAATTCATTAATAACATAAACACACAAAACACAATACAAGATCCTAGCCAAAGCCAAAATGTTCCAGCCAAGGCCAAGATGCCCCCTTGGGTCACAAGGCACCTCTATTTATAGATACATCCAGGGGCAAACTTGTCAAATTACAAGGGCATAATTGTCAAATATTAGTTGTAAATATCTTTGACAATTGGGATCATTAGGCACCGACTTTGACCATCAATTTTGACATCGAAATGTTGTGAATTTTAATCACATGTCTTCATGAAAGTTGTAGATATTCTCTCAGCTTTCTAGAACATATTGATTTGCACAATTTGGATACGTATTTTGAGAGATACGTCCAAATACTGAGGCCTGGTCAGACTGGGCCGAGACTGTAGATGGGTTCACTTCAAGCCTAATTTTGGTCCACTAAGAGCCCGAATTTGATGATGCTTGTGAAATGCAATCTTGTAGACAATTAAATCAGCTTTCCAAAACATTAAGAATTGCACCATTCTGATCTATAAATAGAGAGTTATGCCCATTTTACCGAACCTGTAACAAAACCAAATTAAGAGAAATTAATTCCAAAGATGCAAATGCTACAAATATGCTTAAGTTGAGGAATTTAATGACACTATTAATGCAATATGATAAACTAAACTCTTATTAAACATGCATATTTAAGTGTTCATCATCTTATTCTTTCTAATAAAGGTATATAGGCTGGAAACCTTAAGTCTGCGGGCTACTGGTCCTAGGGATTGTTGAAATATACAATCTTGACTCAGGTGTAACAACGCCACATACCTCTTTTCTTGCATTTTGTGGGTCGATGATAAGATAATGATTGAATTGAGAATAACTCTTGGAAAATGATAAATAATGCATGGATCTGTGTACTTGAAATGTTTATTAGTTTTCGCTTTGCCTTTGATTCCTTGCGCAACATTGAGCACTAAGCCATTATCACTGAGTTATTTGTTTACTTAGAGAAAGTTTATGTAATTTAAGTGTTTCTTCAGATTTCGATAATTCTAGAACTTGTTTGATGGTCACTCGAGGTGAAATCCTAGACTGTGCAACATTAGGAAAATGATTTAGGTCATCTTTGGACCGTTTGAGCCTTAATAGCCACCCTTCACTGAAATTGATCCCTAGTTATCCCTTTAAGCCTTTGTAAGCATTTTTTTCTTGTTAACTCACTAAAAGATTTCCTAACCTCAAATGAATTTTTTTTTCCAAACAGTTTGTCCCTTACCTATGAGCATGTAGATTATTCACGATGACATTTTGAATTATGTTCTGGTTTTGGGAAGTTAGAGGAGGTTGGATTGTGCCATGAGCAATGCAAGTGAGTTTTATTATGTTTGTAAAAAAA
This sequence comes from Boswellia sacra, assembly GCA_013180625.2. Taxonomy (NCBI): domain Eukaryota; kingdom Viridiplantae; phylum Streptophyta; class Magnoliopsida; order Sapindales; family Burseraceae; genus Boswellia; species Boswellia sacra. The sequence goes on from SNVD02011632.1 coordinate 11,249, forward strand.
AAAAACAATCTGTACTTATCTTCCACATACTTAAACATTGAGGACAATGTGTTATTTAAGTGTGGGGGAGGGAAATTGTAGTTAAAGAAAAGAAAAAAAAAGAGAAGAAAAAAAAGAAGAAAAAGAGATCTATACCCTTAAGTGTTCTTAAAAAAGAATGAAACAACAAAGTGTGGGGGTGTAGTTTTCTTTTGTTTTCTACCAAAAAAAAAAAAAAAAGATTGAGTGTTCTAAATAAGTTTGGGGGAGTAACCTGGTGAATTGACATGAAGTTGTGTTATAGGTTTGAGCTCTACATAGTCTTGAATGATTTATGTGTTTGTGGGTGATTTGAGCCAAATTATTATCCTTTATCATACCTTCACCCAAGCCCAACGTTACAAGCTTAATAAAGTCCTACTTGATCCTTGGTGTTGTGCCTGTCTCTTATACACATCTAGATGTGTATAAGAGACAGCCTATGGAGTTCATTTATACACACATCTTCAATATTAAATATGATTCATTTTTATGCATAAACTTATCCGGGTTATAAGTGATTAGGTGAGAATGGCTCTACACACACACACTTGAGGAATTGAAGTGAAGTGAAACTAATCTTTGAGATAAAATTCTTGATCAAGTGCATTATTTTGAAGTTTTCCTTGGGTTATAATGAAGTACAATCTTTGAGGCCTATTTGCAAGTTGAAGCATTTGTGTGTTTTAATTTTTCTTTGATTCTGTTTCGGTTTAGTTTTGTTTCATATCGTCGTAGTTGCTCGAGGACTAGCAAAGTTTAAGTATGGGAGAATTTGATAAGTGTCTGTTTATGTATCATTTTCATATCAATTCATCTATGTTTTTTTGCTATAATCCTTGGTATTTTTATATTTTTGTGTGGTTTTGATGTTTGTAGGAGTTTTGGAGGAACTTGCACCAAAGTGAAGTAAAACCCTTCATTTCCACCTCTGCTAGTCAACCATCTTCTCGGATTTAATTGTATTGATATATAATGAACCGAATAATATGTTATATACCGTTGGAAAGCTCTCGAAGTCTATTTTCTAGAGAAATTTACGGTTCATAAATCCATTCAGTGTACCAAAAGTTATAATCAAAACAGTGTGAGAAATGTAGAAATGTAATTCCACAAATCACTGTAACATGTATAATACGGGACACTGTAGCAGGTTACTGTAGCAGAGTATATAAACACATTTTAGGGTTTTATTTGAATAACTTGAAGATGGGAGAACGTGGTGGAGGCTGCAGCTCTGGAATTCTCTCATCTCCTGGAGTTCTTGAAGGAGAAAGAAGGCTTGGAAAGAGGAAGAACAACAATCCTAAGAGATTTTCATCAAATTTGCTAAGTTTTTCCATTCCCTTTCATTTTCTGGAAAGTTTGCATGTTGTATTGTATTTGCCACGTTCTTGAACATGTGTAACTGAATATGAATTGGTTGAGGGTGATTTCAAAGCTCTTGATATGGTTTTTGTGAGTTGATTGTGTAAGAAATTGTTATCCAATTCTCTAATTGAAGTTGCTTGTATTCTCATATATCTAATTCTTATGATTGCTTGCTGATTGTATTTGGGGTGGCCAACTGAATATAATCTGGTTGTTATCTATTGCTAGATTAGAAATCTTGATCCGTAATTGTCATGAATTTCGAATCATTAGTAGCAAAATTGTGATCAAAGATTGCAATTAGAAAATACAAACTAGGTTAAATAATCCGAACCTGTGTGATTATTGCTTGGATCAACCTATCTTTCTTATCGTAATGCTTCCATTGAATTAAATTTAGAGAGCTTGTTCAAGGTTGTTTAATGGATAGAGATTAAATAAAGAGCTTGTTTTATTTAACAACAAAGTAAGGAAAGATTGGGATAACAGAGCTTGTTTTTATCTACGGTTGATAATTTCAATGGTGTAATTGGATGACAATTCTATCATTAATTCGCAAATCTATATCTTGTGGCAGAGAATGATCCCTTAACCAGATTTTCGTCAGTGATTAATTCTCACTTCAATTAAGTTAGCATTGTGTTATTCTTTATTTGCATTAATATTTCATCTAGTTAATCAATCAACAAAATCCCCCATTTATTCTGTTTTCGCTTTCGAATAACAAATTTAATTAGAATCAATTCTCGTGGGAATAATATCTTACTCATCACTTTATTACTTGTGCGACTAGTATACTTGCTAATTTCGAACGCATCAATCAACACTTTTAACTTTATGAAATGGTAATTAAATCATGTATTTTTTATTTTTAAATGATTTAATGTGTTTTTAGATAACACTCGTTAAGATGTCTTGAAGCTACTAATAGTAAGATTTAATTGTGGGAGAGCCTATGATCTAAAATGCACCCAAAAAAAAAAAAGGAATTTTATTTTTATACTATTTTTTTTATCTTACCCATGCAAATTTGTTACCAAATAGCTGTTAACATTTGGAAATTTGTAGTAGTTGATAAACTTACAATGACGCACCTAATTTTTTCTATTTTCTTTACTCATCATTAGTAAAAGTATAAGAAGTCTATTTAAACCCTGTAACTAAAAAAATGATAGCAAAAATACATTAATGTCATTAAAGAATAAAATAAAAAATATTGAAAAAATAATTAACAATTGTCAGCTAATCACAGCCAAATAAAGAAATAAAAATCAAGTTAAATTAGACATTTTTGGTACAGTCAACCGTTTATTATTTGCCTTATCGATGGTTGTCGGAAAGCTTCTTGTTAGGCCTAAAATTGTTTGTTACCAGGCTTTGAAGTAAAATCAAGTCCTGGCCCATGAAAGAATGAATACAGGCTCATGAAGGAATAACGAGGAGTTTAAATGGGATTTTGGAATTGTAATGCAGGGGAAGATTCGAGGCCAGTTATTTCCTCATTTCAAATTTAGAGAGTGACATTCTTAATGAATTGTTCAAATGCACCCTATATGTATCTATATATTGACAATAATTAAGGTTCGTTCAAAACTTCAAATTTAAGGAGTGACAAAGCTTTGAAGCAGCAATTGAGGTGCATGACGATCTTTAAACAAAGCTTCAAGTTCGTTCATTAAGGGCACAAAGAAAGCCACCTTAGTGAATGGAATGAAACCAAAAAAGATCTTTGTAATTAGATTGGTTGTCTATCAAATGAATCAACTCCAATCGGGTTTTCATAAAATGAAATAATTTGATTACAACTACATTCTTTTCAGTAGCTATCTCTGGTAACATTGCTTTGCCACCCATACATCATGTCCAAAATCAAAACAAATTAGTTAAAGTGGTTGCCATAGCTGGGATATCATAAATCAATTCAATGAAAAAAATTGTTATTTCCCCTCAAGGTAGTGCTTAAATACAATTAACCCCTGAGAGATTGGTAATTGCAAGCGGCCCCTAGAATTTTGAATTTTTCCGTTAAATTAAACGTCTCAAGGGTAAAATTCGGAATTAAAATAAATCTTGTTAAAAATAATATAAGAAATTATGTGTGGGAAGATGTTTCTGCAAGGTAAAAGTCAAATTCTAATTAAATGCTGCATCCACACATAACAAAATTTCCTATCATAACTTAGGCAAATCAAAACATTTCCCAAAATCATTGCATACATGTAGACGCCAGATTCCCTAAGAAAGCTCTCGAATGTCACTAGTATGAATATCTTTTTGTGTACCTGTGGAGGGCGGGGGTGAGCCTATAGCCCAATAGGAGAGATTCTAACATTATACTAAATCACAAGCATTCAAACAATTACTCAATTACATAGTTACATAATCAATTATAATAAGTCAAGTAATTATTCTCATTCACACATCAAGTTTATATTCGTGTTCTTCTTGGATCCGTATACAAAACGGCCCATCCAAGGTCCAACACATCACCTTTATATTCGTTTTCCCCTTGGATCCGTATCTAAAACGACCCATCCAAGGTCCAACACTAAGAATTTCAAATCCGCATTCTCCTTGGATCCGTATTCAAAACAGCCTATCCAGGCTCCAATGCATACACTTACAAACCTTTCAATATAATTTCTAAAATAAATCTCAAGGAAATACAGTTTCTATGCAAAATCCAGGCTTGTCAGGAGGTGTGCACACGAGTTGGGTCGATTCTGTAATTCCGCTCGACACTCGACACTTTTACAACTAGACACTCGACACTTCCATAACTAGACACTCGACACCATCCATTCATCACCCGACACTTCCATAACTAGACACTCGACACCATCCATTCATCACTCGACACTTCCATAACTAGATACTCGACACCATCCATCCATCACTCGACAATTCCATAACTAGACACTTGACACCATTCATTCATCACTCGACACTTCCATGACTAGACACTCGACACCATTCATTCATCACTCGACACATTCATAAAAAGACACTTGAAACTCGACACTTACGTGTCGAGTCGTGTTGGATTAAATGTCAGTCTCGAAAGATACAAAATTTTGAGAATGTTCTGATCAGTCGGGTTAACCATATCATTTCCAGATTTCAACCTCCAATTTCAACAATTCACCAAAATTTCATTTTAAATCCAAATTCAATGAAATCAGTGGCTATTTAAAGCTTCATATGTCTATTTTCCTAAACAAAAGAGAAATTATATAAATCACAGTCCAAAAAAATACAGCAGCTCAAAAAATATAGAACAGTCACATGAATCACAACTTCCATCAAGAACAACCTCTCCTTCACTTCATAAGCACATAATTTCACAAAGAATTCATCACCCAAACAACAAACAATCATTTCAACAATAAATCACATGAATTGCAGACCAATATCAATTAAAACAACAAAAATAAATAACACGATTTAAGTATAGTGTTATAAAATCCCTACTTGGTTTCCAAGCTTATACACTTCTTTGAATGTTCCCTTCTCTTCCTCTCTTTTTCTTCCTTCTCTTTTTCTTCCTTCTCTTTTTCTTCTCTCACTCTCTCCCTGTAACCGTAAGACTCTCCTCTTCTATATCCCGATGAAAGAAATATCTTTTTTTTTCCTTGTAACCGTAATGTCTTCCTTATATATACAAAGCCTTAATTCATGGGCCTAAGTCCACTTCTTCTCCAAACCCATTTAATCCTTAGGCATAGTTTCCAAATTTTGTAATATATACATACATATTTTTTTTTTGGAACTCTACAACCTACCCTCCTAAAAGAATTTCGTCCTTGAAATTCGAAAATATGAGTACGAAAATACCTCTTGCATTCAAAAGCTCAGGATACTTTCTTTGAATCTCTGACTCTAACTCCCATGTGGCCTCTTCAACGCCATGATGCTTCCACAAGACCTTGATTAACGGAATCGTCTTACCACGTAGGACTTGCACTCTTATGTCTAAGATTTGAATAGGAACCTCTTCATATGAAACATCTTATTGAATATCCAACTCACTCCAATCTAGTACATGTGTTGGGTGAGGCTCATACTTCCTTAGCATCGATACATGAAATGCGTTATGAATTCCCAATAATCGTGGCGGCAATGCTAGCTCATAAGCTACTTCGCTAACCCGCCTTAGAATTTCAAATGGGCCAATGTAGCATGGAGCAAGTTTAACTTTCTGTCCAAAACGCATCAAGCCTTTACGCAAAGACACTTTTAAAAACACATGATCACCCACTTTGAATTCTAACGGTCGTCTCCCTTTGTCAGCATAGCTTTTCTGTCTACTATGAGCTGTAAGTAAACGTTGATGTATCAACTTCACCTTTTCAGTTGTCTCTCGTACAAGCTTGGGTCCTGATAAGGTAGCTTCTTCCACTTCTACCCAACATAAAAGGGACCTACACGGCCTACCATAGAGTGCCTCAAAAGGTACCATTCTAATACTTGACTGATAGCTGTTGTTGTATGCAAATTCCACAAGTGGCAGATGATCCTCCCAATTACCTTGAAAATCCATCACATAAGCCCTCAACATATCTTCTAAATTTTAAATAGTGTGCTCTTACTGTAGGCAGACTTACTGATATATTTAAAAGAAAAAAATATGCATAAGATAGCTAGACTTACTGCCATTCAGAAGAATTTCAATTCTTTAAGCCTTTTAGATTGTGGCTTGTCCTTGCCATCATAAAAGCCACTTCTGCTCAGTTCTGCCCCATTATAGTCCTCAAGAAACTTTGTTTAGTTGTGGCAGTTATGTCGGTTGTTGATCAAACGAAATCTTGAGGGAGTTCATTCAAATCCCACGGAGAGTTACTGGATTGCCCATCACGTGTGGTCAAAGCCCAACTGAACAAAACAATAACAACAAATCTTGACATAATTTTACAAGAAGTCCTCTTATTAAATCTAATGAACAATAGAGAGAAGTTTAAAGATAGTTTTTCTTCATCTTAATTCTACAAAAACTCTTTTGACCATTAACTCAAATAAAAATAGCCACTTCCAAAATGCTGTTAAATATATATTAAAGTAACATTAAAAGTCAACTGGGTTATCTTGACTTGAAGAAGTTCAAACTGCTACTTGATCCTTCAGGTTATCTTGGGCATAAACAAAATGGATCCCACACTCTTTAACAAAAGAATTACCATCTACGTTAGCATTCATGAATTCGATCATCGTTTTCTCATTCCTCATCTTCTCCATCACAGCCTTATAGCCCTCATCTTGTGGATCCCACACATCAACTAGCTCATCTACACTCTTGGAAAACCACCCCAAGAATACATGATCCGACTCTAAACAAACATGATCATCATCTTATTTAGTTGGCAGCTAGTGGACCAATTTATACTTCTTAATCTCATCATCTTTGGTCTTGATAAACAAATAACAGGTAAGTCCAACACACAGTTTAGCTCGTAGCATTTTGGACATGCCACAGTAGTGCAAATATTGAAACCAATAAAGTTTATATTTGACATTTGTAGCTTGTTACATTTTGGGCATGCCACAATAGTGCATATATTAAAACCTTTGAAGTTCTTATTCTCCCAATCTGGTGGCTGCTCCAGAGTTATATAAGATCCACTCTTTTGAATGCTAAACCAGTTCAGAATTTTATCTCCACAGTAACAGACATAATCACAAATTTCTCGACGAGTTTCCTGTACAAAAATAAAATAAATCATCACTTGCAACAAAATATTTTCTATATATATATATGGAGAGGGAGAGAGAGAGAGAGAGAGAGATTTGGATTAGAGAGAAACCTCATGAAGAATCTTCGCAAGATTCAATTTAGAACAATTGGCAAAGTTTACTATTTATGGCCTGAACTTAGGTGAGAAAAGAAATGATAAATATGATATTTTGTCCAATGACTGGCAATCGTATGCTTCCAAATTTATACCCCTCGAAAGATCTGGTAAAGACCTAAGCCTTTGACAACAACTTACGTCCAAAGATTGCGAATTAGAGAGGTCATTGATGCTAGATGGTATACTTTCAAAGTTATTTCCAGATAGCACTAAATCTTGGAGAAAGGATAATTGGCCAAGATTGTCAGGTAATTTTGTAGTTAGGGACAATGAACTTGAAGAATTCAATTAAAGCCAGATACTTTTCAGTTGCTATATCTGAAGCAACATTACTAGTATTAGAATCCATACATCACCAAAAATAGAACGGATTAATTACAGTGGTTGTCTCTCCGGATCTTGTACTAGTGTTCGATTCAATAGATCTTTCAGATGCACCATGTTAGATCTCTATATAGACATTTAGGAAAATTTATGATTATGTTCTTATTATAGTTGATTTTCTTTCTTATTTTAGATTCCTATTGTACTATATATATGTATACCTCTTTATAATGAAAAAAATATCAAACATTTCTCCTAAACTCGTTTTTTCTTCTCTCTCTCAACATGGTATCAGAGCAAGATCCTCCTTTCATTATCCTTTTTCGTTAGAAAAATAAAATAAAATTTGCAAACCCTAACCGTTTCTGTCTAAGGGAGATCGCCCCCCCACCGGTCAGCGGTGACTGTCACCGCCCACTCCTCTGAGATCGTCGGTCGCCGGTGAGCAAAACCCAGCTGTCTCCGCCGAAAAATTCCACCGAAAAAATTTTTTCGTTGGCCGAAAAAGCTGCTACAGTGTTCAAAAATGGTCGAAAACCACTCTATTCAGATCGTCGGTCGCTGGTAACCAAAAGCCCTCTTCTGTGTTAAAAAAACCATCGCCAGAAAAATTTTCTAGTCGCCGAAAAAATTTTTCAATCGCCGAAAAACCTCTGTTTCATCTGAATATAATCGAAAATTGTTGTTTCATATCTCAACGATGTTTTTAATGGTCACAACATTCCCATATGAGTATTCATAGTCAATCGTGTGGTGTTATTTGGTATTTTCAGTTTTTTTCTAAATTTTTTTTTCGTGTGGTGGCTCTATTTGAAAAATAAATTGTGTTTGGAGTTCTCATGGCTTCCCAACCGTCTTCTAATCCTCCTGGAGTTGGTGGCTCCATCACAGCTATAAAATTTAATGACTCAAATTACAAGTTATGGGCGAAAGCAGTAACTAAATATTTGATTGGCGAAGGGAAACAGAATTATCTTACACAAGATTCTCCATCATCTGATTCCAAGGAGTATGCTAAATGGATTCAGAAAGACAATTTGATTACTACATGGTTGTGGAACAGTATGGAGCCATCACTTGCAGCGACTGTGATGTGGGTTGATACTACTAAAGAGTTGTGGACTTCACTTCAAGACAGGTTTGGCGGATCTCAAAATGTCTCTCATATTTTTGATGTTTACTCTACTTTGTTTTCTTGTCAGCAAGGTGATAAAACGTTAAGTGAATATTTAGGAGTAATTGAAGGATTAATGGGTGAGCTTAACTCCTATCATCCTGTTACTACTGATGTTGAGACATTACGGAAACAACGCGAAGAATTATTTGTTGTCAAGTTTCTGTCTAGCTTAAATCCTGTCTATGAGAGTGCTAAGAATAGTATCTTGACTGAGAAAGATCTCCCGAGTCTTAAAACAGCATATGCTAGACTCCAACGGTTACCTACCTCTCAACATAATCCGGAAGCTTCTGCCTTAGTTGTGTCTGGTAGTCAAAGCAGAGGATCTTTTTCTGGTCGGAGTAGATGGCGTGTTAGAGGACGAGGTGGAAGAGTTCCCTGTTCCCATTGTGGTCGGCTTAATCATCCCTCCTAAAAGTGTTGGGATAAATTTGGAAAACCTGAATGGGCGAATCAGAGCTCTGAGGAGCGTCTTTCCTTTGATAATTCATCTAACTCTCATGCTCCACCTTCTGCGCAGTCTGATCATAAATCTGAAAGTCAACCAGCCAGTGAGCCTTTACCTTCCTTAGTCCAAACAGGTAAACCTACAGCCTTATTTTCTTCTTCGGACCTACATCATTGGATTTTAGACTCTGGAGTTTCTTCTCACATGACTGGTAATGATTTTGTTTTTAGTTCTTTTATCCCTTCTAACAAACAGTCATCAGTTGTTCTTGCTGATGGTTCTAAAACCCACGTACAAGGGTCTGGAACCATTCGTACATCTAGTTTGCATTTGTCTTCCGTGTTATATGTTCCTAAATTTTCTGTTAATCTTTTATCTGTCAGTCAGTTAACTAAGCATTTAAATTGCTCAGTCACCTTTTTTCCATCCTATTGTATTTTTCAGGATCTTGGTACGAGGAAGATGATTGGTGGTGGACATGAAAAGAATGGTATCTATCACTTGTTTGAAGCACTTCCGTCCTCTCATACAACTCTCACTTCTTCTGTCTCTCCAGAACAATGGCATTATTATTTAGGTCACCCTTCCAGTAAATTGCTTCAGCATATGGGGTTTTCTAGTCCAACTAAAATTGAATGTAAGTCTTGTCAGTTAGGTAAACATTCTCTTTTTCGTTTCGGAGTCGAGTCAATAAAATTAGTGACAAACCGTTTGATTTAGTTCACTCAGATGTATGGGGTCCTTGTCGGGTAACCAATAGTCAGGGGTTTAAATATTTTGTATCCTTTGTGGATGATCATTCTAGAGTTACTTGGTTGTATCTGTTAAAGGATCGATCTGAGGTCCCTAATATGTTTCAAATGTTTTACAACGAAATAAAGACTCAATTTGGTATTTCTATTAAAGTTTTACGTTCTATAATGCTTTAGAATATACCTCTTCCTCATTATCTACTTTTTGTTGCACTCATGGGATCTTACATCAAACATCATGTGCATACACCCCTCAGTAGAATGGGGTTGCTGAGCGGAAAAATAGACATTTGTTAGATGTAACTCGAACTCTATTATTTCAGATGAAAGTTCCATCCAAATATTGGGGGGAAGCATTACTTACTACATGTTACCTCATTAATCGGGTTCCTTCTTCTGTTCTCCACTTTCAGTCTCCGTACTCCATCCTATTTCCTAATCAACCGGTTTTTCCTCTTCCTCCTCGTATTTTTTATTGTGTTTGTTTTGTCCATCTTCATAGGGTTTCTAATAAACTATCTCCTCGGTCCACCAAATGTATTTTTCTTGGATATTCTAGAACTCAGAAAGGTTACAAATGTCTTGACCCTTGCTCAGGAAAAACTTTTGTCAGTGCAGATGTGACCTTTTTTGAGTCCACACCATATTCTTCATCTAGTGGGTCCAGTCTTGACACTGGTCTAGTTGATCCTCCAATACCGGTGTCAGTTCTACCACGTCCATCTACTCCACCACTCCTAGTTTATTCTCGGCGAAAGCCACATCAGTCCAGTGCTAAACAAGATGATTTACCACTCACTGACATGCCCCTCCTTCAAGAGTCTGCCTCTACTCAAGATCCGACTCCTCCTACCACTGAATATTCTGATATTGATCTTCCTATTGCTCTTTGCAAAGGTACTAGAAATTCTTAGAGGTATCCTATCTCTCATTTTGTCTCTCTTGATGCCTTATCATTATCTGTTCGCTCTTTTGCATTGTGTTTGTCTGTAGTTTCTATACCTAAAAATTATCAGGAAGCTTTGGCTCATCCTGGCTGGAGGAAAGCTATGGAAGATGAAATGTTAGCTCTCTGTGATCGTGGTACATGGGAGTTACAAAAATTACCAGAAGGAAAAGAAGTGGTTGGTTATCGTTAGGTTTTCGTTATCAAATATGATCCTGATGGTACTATTGAACGCTTGAAAGCCCGTCTTGTGGCTAAAGGATACACTCAAACTTATGGTGTTGACTATGTTGAGACTTTTTCTCCTGTTGCCAGGCTCAATTCAGTCCGCATTTTCATTTCCCTTGCAGTGTTCTTTGGCTGGCCCCTCTTCCAGCTCGATGTCAAAAATGCCTTCTTGTATGGTGATTTACACGAGGAGGTTTATATGGAGCAACCACTTGGGTTTGTTGCTCAGGGGGAGTTAACCAACTCTGTTTGTAAGTTAAAGAAGGCTATTTATGGTTTGAAGCAGTCACCTAGGGTCTGGTTTGAAAAATTGAGTGGAGTTTTGGCTTCAATCAACTTCTCTCGTTGTCAATCTGATCACTCAGTATTTGTTAAACATACAAAATCAGGTATTGTTATACTTGTGGTTTATGTGGATGATATCATTGTGACTGGGAGTGATTCTACTGGCATAGAAGAAGTGAAAAGACAACTAAAGACACGTTTTCAAACAAAAGACTTGGGGCAACTTAGATACTTTCTTGGTATTGAAGTTTTGAGGAATAGAGAAGGTATTATTTTGTCTCAAAGAAAGTATGTGCAAGACTTACTTGATGAGACGGGTATGTTAGGATCTAAGCCAGTAGAGACCCCTATGGATCCTAATGTAACATTGGATGGTAACAGCAGTCCAGATTTTGAAGATAAGAAAAGATATAGAAGTCTTGTGGGAAAGTTGATTTATCTTACTATCACTAGACCTGATATTACATTTGTAGTGGGAGCAGTTAGTCAGTATATGCAAAATCCGAAGAAGATCCATTGGGAGGCTGTGTGTAGAATTCTATGATACCTAAAACAGTCTATTGGTAAAGAAATTCTTTATAAGAAAGGTAGAGAGTTGGACATTGTTGGTTATTCTGATGCTGATTGGGCTGGTTCCAAAACTGATAGGAAGTCTACGAGCTGATATTGTACTTTCTTGGGAGGCAATCTAGTGACTTGGAGGAGCAAGAAGCAAAATGTAGTTGCGAGATCTAATGCAGAGGCGGAGTATCGTGCTATGGCTCATACAACATGTGAGATTATGTGGGTCAAGAATTTCTTAACTGAGATTGGAATTGATTTCAAAAAGCCATCAAAAATGTTTTGTGATAATATGGCTGCAACATATATTGCTAGCAATCCAGTTTTTCATGAAAGAACTAAACAGATTAAAGTGGATTGTCACTTTGTTCGTAAGGCTGTAATAAGTGGAGAGATTATCACTCCTTAATTATGTTAAGTCTGAAGACCAAATTGGAGATCTTTTTACCAAGGCAGTTCATAAAGGAGTTTTTTTCATCTGTGTTCCAAGTTGGGTATTGAGAATATCTATACTCCAACTTGAGGGGGAGTGTTAAATCTCTATATAGACATTTAGGAAAATTTAGGATTATGTTCTTATTATAGTTGATTTACTAGACATTTAGGAAAATTTAGGATTATGTTCTTATTATAGTTGATTTACTTTCTTATTTTAGATTCCTATTGTACTATATATATGTATACCTCTTTACAATGAAAAACATATCAAACATTTCTCCTAAATTCGTTTTTTTCTTCTCTCTCTCAACATACCACAAAGGTAGAACCATCACAGTAAGTTCTACAGATTATCCTACATTATAATTCTAAAAATTTGCACTGGAAAAAGGAAATAACCATTATCATTGTGAGAAAATATCAGTGAAATATAATAAACCTCATTATGGTGAAGAACACTCCACTGATGTGGTTGAGCCTATCTATGAGTTTGTTTCCGAAGTCACATTGAGGTGCATTTGGTGTGGATTGGAGGCATCTGAAAACTATTAAAATTGCCCCTCATTTACTATAATATATATGGTCTTTTGGAGATTTTTGTACAATACATTCATACATATATATACATACATACATATATATATATTTTATTCGCAAGACTTCTCATTAAAAAAAAAACTTGGTATTAATGAGCACTATACTCTTTACTCATATCTAATAATTTAAATTAGAAATATATTATAATGATTAAGAGAACATACCTTAAAGCAACAAAAAGAAGAAAGTAAAATGATCAACTCCATAAATAAACTTGATTCATCGATTTCTCTGAAACATGTGAAATATAGAACACGATCTGCGAATCTCAGCGACTAATAAAACTTAGAGTAACAGATAAACAATAGCCATTAATGTTGTCAGGTATTAATAAACAATATCCACTAATGAGCTTTCTAGTTTGTTAAATTTATATAAATTAAGAGAAGTTAAGAACTTAATAAGAAGAACCTAATTGATTAACTAATAGTAAACAAAGCTAACATAATATGTTAAGCCATCAACAAACTACAAACCACCAATTTAGATAAATGTGACACGATCAATTATCAGCAACATAAGTGACCATGCTAGTGGTGTGTCTAGTTACTACTTGTGATGGCATTGAAATTAACCAAATTTGCCTCCAATGAGGTGGCCAAGAGCTACAAAATTATGCATATTAGAGTTTATTGTATTTTATGAAGGGGTATTTTTTTCTGATTAACTAGTAAATAATGTATCAAAAAATGTATTTTAAAAAGTAACTCCTAATTACTTGCTTTTTAAGAGATCTAGTGCAAAAACAGATAATTGAAAAAAATCTTATTATCAAATAACTTTTTACTAAACGTCAGGTTATTGGAGAAGCAGATTCTTGCTTTTCAGATGATTTCAAACGGGCTTAAGCTAATTAACCACTGCTAATCTAAGAAAATATTGAGGAACCAAGTGTCCAATCCAAAAGACTACCCTTTTGGGTGAATGAACCGATCCTCTTCTTACAACTATTCAATGTAGAACTTCCCAACAATTCCCTCTCAAAAGTTGGCTCAAAAGTCCAAATCCTCAAATTGATAATTTGTGGGTTTGACTTTGATACCACTATTAAGGAAGTAGGTGTCCTAGCTAAAAGACTAGCCTTTTGAGTGGAGGGACCAATTCTCTTTACAACTTAACACCTACTTTTACAACTATTCAATGTGGAACTTCTCAACAAAAAACGACATCTTATTTACCTTAAGCTGAGTTTGCCTTCGTAGGGTGAATTTTCATTTTCCACTTTGTTGAAGTGCAGATCCTCTTCCTCTACCTCCTCATCAGAGATGAAATATCTAGTGGCAACAATAACAAAGCACAAGGATAGTTAAGAGTGGCACATTACTCTGACACCCCAAGGGAAGACCTTGGTTATTCCAACTTCACTTAATATTATGTGTCAAAGCCCAAAAATCTCATTTGGTTGGGATTATTAATGCTGATTGCTACGCTAGGACTCAAATTCTATGTATTATCAATAACAGTTTTTGTTGGAAGATATTCTCAACAAATATTTCCATGAAATAAAGCTATATACGTATATAAAGTACACAAATTTGGAAATCAAATTAAAGGAGTATATACTTGAGGTTGATGCCATAAAAACCAAGTCATGTAGCTGCTCACTCCTATATACAAATTAAAAGGGGCAACTTATTTACCTGGAGCTGGGTTCACCTTCAAAGAAATTTATCAATTTCAGACTCTCCGGGTGTGGTTCTTCTCCCCCTTTGTCTTCGTCAAGAAATAAGCATCTGCAAATGAATTAAAGGAATCCAAATCTTTGAAACTTAAAAAGGAAAAAAAAAACCTACAGCTATTACAAGCACTTATTTTTAAACTTCCTCTTCATTGATGCATCAAATTCAATCTAAATAAGCTTTTTCTTTCCCTCCATCATATCATACGAATTCACTAGGACTTCCATGAAGCTTGGGATCAAGGCTGAAACATGGGATGCTTCAAAATAAATGGCTAACGCAAAAAGTAAACCAAGCTTCATGCATGAAATTAGGTCAATTCTTGGATAAATGAAAGAAAGAGAAAATAAATAAATAAATAATAGAATAATAACTCTTTCTTTACTATGTTACTTTAAGCTCCATGCCAAACAGTCTCAAAATACAAATATTCTATTCCAGTCCTTTAGCTCATGCCAACAGTCAAGCTGGGGAGTCATGTTTTCTTCTGCTTTTGACTTGGTGGCTCATTGTTCTTAATTAATCTTAATTCTATCAAGCTGGTAATTCATAAAATGTGACCTATATGATCTTTCAAAAATTAATATATTAGAATCTAACTTCACTAAAATAATAATTAAGAAATATCAAAGTAAAAATTCTAATTATATGTCTTATAGCACATAAACTTCAATGTATCATCAATTGTATAGACCTAAAATGATTTATTTCTTACTAATAACTAGATACTGTGAATTTGGGGAACAAAAATAGAAGGGAGTCTTCTAGTGAAAATATGTATATGGGTTAGGTTTAATGGTACCTAATTTTTTATACAAGTTCTGACACATTTGTTGGACCACCGAATCCGAACATTTAAATAATTGAGATTGAATATGTGATATTATTCGTAAGATGTACTAATTTTAAAATCTAGATTTAATATCAATCCTCAAAAGTAGTTGAATCTTAGTGTTACAAATCATATTAAAAATTGTGAAAAATGAAATAGATAGAAACAGAAGCACAATTAAATAGGATAATAAACATATATTGAGCACTTCAATTATAACAGTGGCTCTTTTTATTTGAAAAAAAAAAAGAAACTAGGAATTAAATGTAAAAGATACGTACAATAGAGACATATTTATATAGACATTATTGATAGGAAAAAATTAATGAATAAATAAATAAAATTAAAAGTCAATTTGGTTACCCTAAGGCGGAGGAGTTGAAGCTGCTAGTCGATCCTTCCGTTTGGGCATAGAGAAAATGGACCCCACACTCTTTCACAAAACCAGAGCCAAACAAGACTAACTTGCTGCTTTTAATGCATTCGATCAAAGCTTTTCCATTCCCCATCTTCACCATTACATCCTTATAGCCCTCGTCTTGTGGGCCCAACACAGCACGTGGCCCATCTATACTCTTGGCAGAGCCCAGGAAAACATGCTCTTGACTTTAAATATGTGGGTTCAGAGTATGCCGAGAATATTTGAAACCCTAACGATATTTTATGTTTTTTTTTTTTATTTCCCCGTATTTTGTTTTGATGTACAAGTAACAGCTGAGTTCTGCAGATGTCACAACAGCGCAAATATTGAAACCTATAAAGTTTTTATTCTCCCAATCTGGTGGCTCCTCCAAAGTTATGTTAGATCCCCTCTTCTGAATGCCGAACCACTTTGGAATTTCAAGTCCAGGGTAAAAGACCCAGTCACAAAATCCTCGATGAGTTTCCTGTATTGCAAAAAAATCATCTTTGGTAATATAATTTTAACATTTTATATATAATATAGGAAAGGGATCTTTTGAGACAAATTTGATAAATTGATATCATTAAATATAACTTTTTAGCTTTCAATCTTAAACACTAGATTAGTATAATCAATAGTCACAAATTTGTATGTTTGTTTTTCGTTAAAAAACCTGTATCTAAAGATCTCATATATATATATAAAGGAAATCAACACATATAAAAGGTAAGAGTGGCATTAAAGGGAGACCTCATGAAGAATCATCGCTAGATTCAATTTTACACAGTTGGTAATACCATTTGCGGCCTCCACTCAATTGAGAATAGAAATGACAAATATGATATTGATTCCAATGATGAGCAATTATATGCTTCCAAATCTAAACCCCTTGGAAGCTCTAGTAAAGACCTAAGCCTCTTACAACGACTTACATCCAAAGAGCGCCAATTAGTAAGGTCTTTGATGCTGGATGGTATGCTCTCACAGTCATTTCTAGATAGAACTAAATCTTGTAGATGAGATAATTGGCCAAGATTGTCAGGTAAGTTAGTGATGTGACATGAAGCAATCATATTTGGGTAAAATAAACAATAACAACTTTGTTTGTTAATGATGCTTTTTCAAATTTACAGAAAATGGCCATAACTCCTAAGACGTATATCTAACATTAATATGTCATCTTCTTGAAATATAGCGATCTAGGTAATGAAATTAAACCAAATAGTTTCTAAGAGATAATAGCCATTATTGCCTTCGCTGGAAATGGTGATTATTCGAGAGTTTTACTCACCATATAGTGAATCAAAATCATAAACTTGTGAGCTATCCAATGATGCAAAAATCACAAGCAAAAACACGGTGTTGTAGCTGGAATAGTGGCTTAAAGCCATCAACATGGGCACATAACAACCACATCAAGCTACTTTGAAAGTTGCCATTGCTTGTTTCTATACCATCAAACAATAAAAAGTTAGAATGTGGTGTTAGTAACCTACAGTATTGCTTTGTTTGGTGGTTATTTTAGTCTTGATTTCGATGCATCCACAATGTCAGCCCTCACTAAAGGATTACTTCATATTTTGGGGAATTAATCATAAAAATAAAGATTGCAATAGAATATATCAACAATTGTACCAGAACAAGAAGGATTGAGAGAAGGCCAATAGCAAGAACAGATGCCATCCCTCTAATATTATGATATCGGCTAAATAAAAGGATATTTCTAAAATCTTAAAAAATATCCTAAAGTCTTGATAAGGATGAAAATCTTATTAGGAGAGTTTTAATTGAATTAGGAAATAAAGAATCCTATTAGAAATAAGAGAATCTTATTTTACCTGGGAAAGTATGACTAATCGTATTTTAAATAAGAGAGTTAAATGTGGAGAAATCCTACTACTAAAAGGAAAAGATAAAGATTGGGACTTGGAAGCCTATATAAAGGATCATATTCATTGGTTACAAGTACACCATTTGAAACATCTCATGGTTTAGTTATAGGTAAAGTCCTCTTTAGTGAGGTAATTAAAATTCCTCATAGAGGTGTAAGTGAGTGAGCTCGCTTCGGGAAAGAGGGGGTGTATTAGGGTTCTTTGGGAATGTTTATTGAGAGTGAGTTCAAAATCTATATGATTCTAAAATTTTTTCATATAATGGAATATTATCTCTGAATGCCTGTTGTTTTTCTCCGATTTTGAAGTTTTTCACGTAAAATATAAGCAGAGTTTGTAATTTCACAAAGTCTAGTATGAAATTCACTAATGGTTTCTTCTTCATGGATAACTAAGTTTTCAAATCTAGAAGTCAAAGTAAGCAATTGGATTCTTTAACCCTTTGAGTACCTTCATTCTTTATCTCAAGGATATCCCAAGCTTCTTTTGCAATGGTGCACTTTGAAATTTATCCGAAATGCTGAAGGTTGACAGCATTAAAAATTGCATTGATGTCTTTAGAATTCCATCCAGCTAATCGATATTCAGCTTCACTCCACTCATTCTATGATTTCTCAATCTGCTGTCTAACGTCATTGGCTTTTGTTGGGGGTGTCCAGCCATGAACAATGCTTGTCCACACTCTTTCATCAATTAATTTGATGAAAGCCCTCATCTTGACTTTCTAATACGCATAGTTTGCATCTTCAAGTAACGGTGGTTGAGTGACTGATACTCCTGCCCGAAATCCTTCCATACCTACAAAAAAATTTGATCTACACTAGTATGTCAGTATACCCACTCTGATACCAATTGTTGGGTTTTGCAGCGTATGGTAGTTACGAATAATATAACTGAAAACAGTAATGTAAATCAGAACAGGATTTTTACGTGGTTCGGTTATAACCAACATATATCCACGGGCAACAAGAGTTGCAATCCACTATGTTGTATGTGTTTACACTCAACTTAGGACTCTTTATAATGCTAGACACCCGCTCACACACTAACCTAATCTATGTAAACTTGATCAACCTCGATCACAACTGTAGTCCTTCACACACTCTTCTGATATTGCTCTTTTTCTGTCACGATTATCTTAACTACACACTGTTAAGAAAAACATAACACCTGTAACTGGTACAGACATATGTGATTACTCAACTCCCTTAAGCTCACACGATCTATAACAATTAACCAAAACCTAAAGCTTTACACAAGACATAAAAACAAATAAAAGACGCACTCAAACTTGCTCTTGCTTGCTCTCTCTCAATTTGTCTTGAATGCATTGAATGTCTTCCTCCAAAGCTATGAAGAGAGCCTTATATAGTATTTGATATCAATTGTAATCCTTGTCAAGATCATGTAGAATCTCAATAAAACTCATAAGAAAAGTTTGGATAACAATCAATTATTATACGAAGTGATAATATACTTCTTCTAAGTAAACTAGAATACTTAAATAATTATCCTAATATAATAAGAGATAATTAATGTAAATATAAGACTTCCTATTTCAACTAGGATACCAAATTCAAACTTATTTCTATTCAACTAGGATACCATATCAAAACTTATCCTATTCTAATTAAAATTCTCATAATACAAAATATCTATATAAAATAATGAGATTAAGAAAATATCCACATTTAATGTTTTTATCATATGATGATAAAATACTCATATATAATATACATGTCATGTGTACTACATGAAGAACCAACGTAAAACTTTTATGTTATTATTATTTTATTATTCTACTTTATCTATCGCTCGTCTTTGTTTGATAACATCTGAAACAAAGTAGAAAGGTATCAACAAAGCAGAGGGACGAGGAGATGATCTGTGCATGGTTGGAATACGATCGGTTAATTAGGTTGCGCATAAAATTTTCATCAATAGCCACACTTCAAGTCAGCTGTTGGATTGGAATTGGAAAGTAAATCTTGCAATCTAAGGGCCAATAACAAAACTGCCTGATGGCTAAACCAGCTGGATTGCAGGACGACACATAAAATAATATCTTCTTGTTAAAAGTGTTCGTTGAGAGCCGTGTTCCTCATTTAATGTGTTAACTCTTGTGCTCTTAGTGATCCTAACCACGTCACTCATGGTCTGATGTGTGTGGGGTCTTGACGTACGAGGCGGGTTGTGGTACGTCGATGCTGTAAGAGACGGATTTCTTCTCTACCCTACTCTTTGACTATTTTAGAAATGAAAAAGAAAGAAATTTCAAAAGTTAACTAATTTTGAAATATTCCAAAAACAAGAATATCGACACCGTATTCATTCAAGTTAATTATCTCATATCTATAATTGATATAAAGACTTCCGATCATAATTTTTTGATTTTTATTTTTTAGTGCAGAACTATCGCTAACATTTTTAAGACTGTATTTGATACACCGTATAGAATTGTATAATTATTATTATAACAAATAATATTGTATGAAATTATATAGTATATGATTGAATAAACTTTATATTGTGTTTGATAAAAGATTGTATTTAACTATATTAAATTTCTTACAATAATAAAAATGGTTTAAAATTAATAAAATATTTTAAAATATAATAGTTTAAAAAATTATTTATATTAAATTAATTTTTTAGATAATTAATTTTTTATTTAAATATTTAATAAAATATATTTATTTATTAAAATAATTCATTTAAATTTCAATAAACTAATAATTTAAATATTTGTTTATTTATATATGTTTGCAGTATTTGTTGTCAAAAACTAGAACAAAAAATAAAGTTGTACAATTTAAATATTTTAATAATATAATATAATATAATATAATATTTTAAAATATAATAATTTAAAATTATTTATATTAAATTAAGTTTTTAGATAATTAATTTTTATTTAAATATTTAATAAATTATATTTATTTATTAAAATAATTCATTTAAATATTCAATAAAATAATAATTTAAATATTTATTTATTTATATATGTTTGCCATATTTATTGTCAGAAACTCGAACAAAAAAATAAAGTTGTATAATTTAAATTTTTGAATAATATAATATTATATTATATTATATAAAACTTATGAATTAAAAATTATATCCAATAATTCTCCATATCTTTATCCTATTCGATCTTAACCCAAGGTGGGGAGCATCATTATTTTGTCCTCTTTTATGCGATTCTTATACGGATCTTATATAATCTTTTACTATACTATCTACCTTTCGACAGTACCAAATACAATATTAAAAAATTTTATATAAATAATATTTTTTATACTATATTATACGGGTTGTCAAATGCAGCCTAAATGTTTAATAATTTACCATTCAAGGGATGGAAGTGGAAGAAGACTTGGAAATCTAATAATAAAAGAATTAATTACAAAAATAGAATTGAAAAGGAAAAACGCGTGAGTACAGAAAAGACATGATCTAGGCCGCGTGAAGAACAGATCTTCTTAGCTCTCTTTCCAATTTTTCAATCACTATTCTTATTTTCAATGGCTATTGACTGTCGGTGGCTTAGTGGGCCAAACCAAATTAAATAGCCATAGATATAATAGACTTTCGTCTAAAAAACAGCGTCACGATAGCAAATTCTATAGTTTCCTTCTCGCATGCCTATAAACGACAAATTAGATTTTCTTACGGAGATTCCTCCTGGCTTCGCTAATGAGTTCCACATCATCCGCTGGGGCAGAATGGTCTTAGACTTTCTCCAGAGCTAAATTATTGCAAGAGTCTTTGTTAAGGAGTATTTGTGGCTTCAACTGGTGATTACGTTAATGCTAAGTGAGGGTTTTGTTAGTGTCATCTAACTCTGGTTTTGCGTTGTGCGTTGTACAGAGAAAGAAATATCATCAGCCCCAGAAGTAAGTATGATAATTCAATTGCGAAGAACAGTCTTCCACTTGTATGGATGTATTGTATTTGTTATTTTCTATTTAATTTTCTTAAAAAAAAGAAATAAATTAGATTGCTTGGATTTTGGTTGGGTTGTGTCAGTAGAATCTGATCAGGTCTTATTAGAATTAAGTTAAGTTAAATAAATTGTTTACTCATTTAAAACTAAATTATCCTTCTAGTAACTAAATTATCCTTCTAGTTTGATGGTAGGATACATGTTTTATAACTTATCAGGTATTAAGTTTGAATATTAATACTTACCAAGTTTTTAAAGGGTAAATATGTTATTTTATTTGAGAGATAAATGTTAAAAAATATCATTTTTCGTATTTAAATTTGAAATTTTGTTTGAAAAATGAAAATTAAAAGCTATGATTAAGGGTAATTTGATAATTAAATTTGAGAAAAATAATTTGATAATTAAATTTGAAATCGATAATTATGATTAAAGATAATTTGATAATTAAATTTGAAATTGACAGAAAACTAAAGGGAAAATTGAAAAAATGGACATTTGGACACATCATGAAAAATTTTCATGCCATAGTCACTTTCTTGACAAAAAGATTCAATTCCTTTTATGTATTCAATTTT
Organism: Boswellia sacra; assembly: GCA_013180625.2. Classification (NCBI taxonomy): domain Eukaryota; kingdom Viridiplantae; phylum Streptophyta; class Magnoliopsida; order Sapindales; family Burseraceae; genus Boswellia; species Boswellia sacra. Next base: position 33,570 of record SNVD02011632.1, read on the forward strand.
TTTTCAAAGTCTTATTTCTCCTTATTTCCCTCTTCAGTAAAAAATTATCGAAATCTATCGACACCGCTCGAAACGCAAACCAACACGAGCATCAGTTGAGGATAGAAACATCAAGCAAGACGACGCAGAGAGAAGCACCCATCGACACTGAGGGTCCCTAATTGTGATTTATTTGGTTGTTATTCGCTAGATTTGTTTTATTTTTAGGGAATTTGAATTAGGGATTTGAGTTTCCGTCGAATTTATGAACTTATTTAAGGATAAATCCAGTGTTTATAATATGATTTTTGTTGTTTGATGCGTGTGAAAACCGACGAAACCAGTCGTTTCATTGCGACGCAGACGATACTCGACAATCGACACCTACGTGTCGAGTTATGAATCCGACACTCGATATCAGTTATTTTCGAAGACATCGAGTGTTGGATGTGAATGTCGAATATCGAGTGTCGAGTGGTGTAGAGTCGAGTGTCGGATAATTGTCGAGTGGTGGTGTAGTGACAAGCGGTCGTGTAGTGTCGAGTGTCAGATAATTGTCGAGTGGTATAGAGTCGAGTGTCGGATGTGAATAACTTACGTCGAATAATAGACAATTGTCGAGTGTCGAGTTGTGTGGTGTCGAGTGTCGACACTACACCACTCGACAATTATCCGACACTCGACACTACACCACCACTCGTCACTACATCACCACTCGACAATTATCCGACACTAGACACTACACTACTCGACAATTATCCGACACTAGACACTACACTACTCGACAATTATCCGACACTTGACACTGCACCACCGTTCGTCACTACACCACCACTCGACAATTATCCGACACTCGACTTTACACCACTCGACACTACACCACTCGACACTCGACACTCGACATTCACTTCCGACACTGGATGTCTTCGAAAATAACTGATATCGAGTGTTAGATTCACAACTCGATACGATAACGTGTCGAGTGTTGTCTACTTCGCGACGAAACGACTGGTGTCACCGTTTTTCACACGCATCAACCACAAAAATCACATTATAATACTCGATTTATCCCTAAATAAGTTCACAAATCCGATGGAAACTCAAATCCCTAAAAACTAAATCAAATCTAACAAATAACAACTAAATAAATCACAATTAGGGACCCCCCGTGTCGATGGGTGTTTCTCTCTGCGTCGTCTTGCTTGATGCTTTTATCCTCAGCCGATGCTCGTGTTGGTTTGTGTTTCGAGCGGTGTCGATGGGTTTCGGTAATTTTTGACTGAAGAGGGAAATAAGGCTTTCGGAAAAAATTGAATACATAAGGGTAATTGAATCTTTTTATCAAGAAAGTGTCTATGGCATGAAAATTTTTCACGATGTGTCCAAATTTCAATGAGGGTCTCTAATTGTGTCCATTTTTTCAATTTTTTCAAAACTAAAAGCTAATTGATAGAAACAAACAACAGTAGTAGTCCTTAATTGATTTATGAAAACATAGAAATGTTACACAAAAAAAAAGTACAAAACATATATATAGGTGATAATTCCTTATAATATAAGGGTAGTGAACGAGGTTCTTTAGGAATAAAAGGATCCTAACTTAAATACATTATGTCTTTGGAATTTTTTTTTTTTTAACCAACAATGTGAATGATTAGAAATCATAATGATTGATATTAATCCTCACCAAATATGTACACCAAATTTGTATTCGGGAGTGGGAATCGTAATTTTGAGATTAAAATAAATACTATGAGTAATACTATTCATATCAAATTCATAAACTTAGATTTTAAACAGGTGAGTATGTATACTAGGCCATCATAACATCCAATCAAAATTAATTTTTCTTATCATATCAACAAAAAATAGGTCTTGATAGTTGATGAATTTTGAAAATTGTTTTTTGTTCTATACATTTTTTAATGCATTTCAATTCAAAAATCAAACTTAAGATTTAATATCAACTATATATATTTATGACATAAATTCAAATATTATTTTCAAAATTTAACACCAGTCATATACCCTTATTTAAGCATCAAGTCTATTTGAAATTAAAAAAAAAAATCATAAATGAACACACCTAGTTTTTTTTTTTTTTTTTAAATCTTGATAGCTCGTTCCAACACCCATGAATCCAACACAAATAAATTACAATTTCTTGTGGTGATGACTGACTACTTGCCTAGCTATTGATATTTAGTAAGAATTGGCTTTCCTCTTTTCAAATTTCAGGGATAAGACGTGCGTAAGAAAAAAACTTAGTTTTCTTCCATGAGCTCTCAAAGAGTATCTTCATCCTGTTCGAAATATGATGTCTTCTTAAGTTTTAGAGGTGAAGACACACGTCGTGGGTTCATAGACCACTTGTATGAAACTATGAGAAGAAAAGATATTGTGGTATTTAAAGATGACAAAAAACTTGAAAGAGGAAAAGTCATTCGAGATGAACTTCTTAAAGCGATTGAAGTATCAAAATTTTCAATAGTTGTTCTATCAAGAAATTATGCTTCCTCCACTTGGTGTTTGGATGAACTAGCTAAGATTGTCCATTGTATGAACACAATGAAACAAACTGTCATTCCAATTTTTTATGACGTGGATCCATCCATGGTAAGGAAACGAACAGGACACCTTAAAAAAATCTTTAGTAAACATGAAAAAGATTTTAAGGAGAATTTAGATAAGGTGCAAACATGGAAGAGCGCTTTGACACAAGTAGCCAATTGCTCTGGATGGGATGCAAGGGACAGGTAACAACCTTTTCTTCTTATACTTTTATCATTGGCAAAGCAACAACATTATTTATTCAAGTAATTGCTTTCTCGTGGTACTTTTCATTGGACTTAACAAGAACTAACAATTTATTTATATTTAGGATGGGGCAATATTACTCACAAGTCACAACACCCAATTTCTCCCAAAAATTAAAAAAAAAACAAAAACTTATCTAAATTTAAAAATTCAAAATCTACTTTACATACCCATTTAATACCACATGTACCTTCTCATTAAGTACCACGCATCATTATCCTTAAATAAATTGATAAATAAAAAATCATTACTTTATTTTAAAAAATCCACATTTTTGTTAACACAAGATTTAATGGATCACAGACATCCTTCCTCTCCCCTCCCCCCACCCGCCCCCCTTTGTTTATCCAAATCTAGAAGCATAGTTTTGGTGAAATCTTACATCAAATCTCTCTGATAGTTTTAGAATAAAGACAAAATTTATTTATTTTTTTTAAAAAAAACCTCTTCATTCTAATCAAATCTGAAATCTTTTCCTCTCTAATCAACTATCTTATAAACTTTTCTTCATTCAAAATCCAATAAACCAAACTATATTACGTAGACCAGGAAAGTGTCTACAAGAAGTTATTATTATTAGTATTAGTAAGAAAATGAAATAAAAATCAAAAGAAAACAAAATCTTACAAGAGTATATTTTAATTCATGCTCGAGAGTAGATTTCTATATGATGAATTTTTAGTAGTTTACAAGTGGGTTAAATAAAACTATTGCAATTAGAGTCCGTAATCATTTTTGGTTTATAGCTTATAGATGTTTGATTGCAGTTAATTGCCTATAAAGATGCTTTATTGACCATAAAAAAGGCTAAGGGTTGTTGTTAAACATTGCTTTTTCTTTAATTGTATTCATTTATTATTAGCTAATTTTATTAAATTTCATGTGACATTATTTACGTACTGACTTTCCCAAAAAAGAAAAAAAGAAATATTTATTTGTTGTCATTTAAAATTGTTTTGATAAATGTTACCATGGATTAACCAAAAAAAGAAAAAGAATAACAAGAAGAAGCTTTAGTAGGAATGTGTGCGATAGATAATTGTATTTTATTTAAAGTATAGTTTCTATTATCTTGTCCTTAGTTATAATTTGATTGATGAATGACTTAATAATTCGAATTTTTATTAAAATTGGGGTATTGTGGGTGATTTTGGGGTTTTTTTTTTTTATAGCCTCACCATTATCTTAATAAAAATTATTAACTCTAATAATTATTGAAGGATGGAAATGGTGGGGTAATTAACAATCAAATCCGATCTTGTCTAAGGCTGAAACAGAGAAATGGTACTTTTGTCATATCAGACATGAAGAAATTGGGGAAAATTTTAAAAATTAATAATAAAAAGATACCCACACAGAAGATCACCCTCAAAGACATTGGCTATTGCTCGTTGCTTGACACAATCGTCACCACTGAAATTTGTAACCTATCATCTATGAAATACAACAGCTCGCTAGTTATTATTATTATAGATTTGGAGATTAAGCATATTAATATCATCAAATTTGGGAAGAAGATATACATCAATTGGATATTAATAAATATCATTAAGAATTAACAATAACACACACATATATAGAGAGAAAGAAAGGTATGTATTACTAAAAACTCAAGATCTTAGGTAAATAGGAATTTAGCATTTGAATCCATATAGCTTTCCTAAAGAATTTTTTCTCTATATTATTCTATTAATTTACTGATTTGCTGATTTTTTATTATTAATATGAGAAATGTTGAAGGTTATATTTCCACTATCGAATATTGTATGTACCATGCATGCGTTTAAATAAGCTTTACACTCATGATAAAAAGGAAAAGAACGCAGAGAGAATGATAAGATATAATAATATAATGCACAAAATTATTTTCACAATTTAATAATGCACAAAATATACATGGTAAGAGAGGATTGTAGGGGAGTTGTAAATAGGCTGTCAAACTATTAATTGCTTAATATTAACCATTATTTTGATAAATTATTTTAATACATGTGTGTGTATGACTGTTTGCGCGTGGAAGTAAATTGTTATTGTTAATTATGTTCGAATGTAGAATTGTAACTCTAGTCCTATTTTTCTCTTCCTCTCTTGAATTTTTAAATTCATATACGTTGGAGAGACAAATATGGATTGTTAAAAATCTAAATTTTAACTAAAAGAATTTATCAATTTAAAAGGTTTATCTTTCTTGAAGAGAAATTATTATTTTTCTATATATTATTTTATTGAATTGCTGATTTATTCTTTTTTTGTTCATCTAGGTTATTCGATTATTTTATATACTTTTCATGAATCCCATAAAAATGTCTTATATTTATTAATTTTTAATGAATAGTACAGAGAAAATGAATGCTTATTTTCAAAATTAATTATTTTTATTCGGATTTATGACAAAGGAAAATCAAACTTTTCATTCTTCCATGGTGAAATTCGCATCCATCTGGACAATGAAAAAAGAATAAATTTGATCATAATGTAACAAAAAATAATGATAATAATCACATGGATTTTATTAAACGTTAACAAAGAAACACAAATTTCAATTAACTATGAACGAAATGAGAAAAAGAAAAGAACATATTCAGTTTAGATTGAGCAGCCAAATTCCTCATTTTTTTTTCTTATGAGTCAATGTTTAATTAGCTAGATCTCCTTCTTCTTTCTTTTTTTTTTTTAAATTTACATTTTTTTGTGGTGAACTTAAAAGTCATAGGAAGAGGTAATTATTTGGTTAAATGAGAAATTTAAGATAGAACCAAAAATTTGTGAACTTGATTAATAGCCTGAAACTCAAAACGAACAGAACATTGTTTCAGTTAGATGAGAAATTAAAAATGGAAAGATAAAGTAAGTGTATTTCCCCTGCTGTTTGCTTTTCCTCTATTAGTCTAAAAATTAAGTTTTTTATTTTTTATTTTTGGAACTGTTTTAAGAGATTTGATGCAAACTTGGCAACTTCTTTGTTGAACTTAATTTTGAAACGCAGAATAAACTTAAGGGTTGAATAGAATTTCCCCCCGAGACTCCTTTAAAAAAGAATGGTTATCCCTATCTCGATGGTATCGAGAATTACAATTTACCCCCTAAAATCCATCTCTAGAGGGAATTGAAGGGTAGAATGAAAATGTAAAGTTAAATTAATAAAAAAAAAATTGTATTTGAAAATCAGTCAACTTCGTCATCTCTCATCATCTTCAATCTCTTTCTTCCATCTTTGGTTTGCATTCAAATAATCTTCACTGTCAAACTCCAACATTAAAATACATCGACGATTTTAAGCTTATGCCTTCATCACCATCTCACAACTACAATCTTCATCAAAATTCATCTTCATCTGCAAATCCATTGCTCACTTGCACTGCCAGATTTCTTCACACACGAGAATCCTTCCTTCACGCACTAAATATCTTTGAAACCAGCATCCATCAATCGCTCTTTACTCTGACTTCCTCTTTTCTTTCTTTGTACTTTTTTCCCACAATTCCACCTGAAATTAATGACTTTATTAGATTTTTTTTTTCTTTTTGGTTTTGGGAGGTGGGGTGATTGAGGTGGTTTTCCCCCGGGGGGCGGGGGGGCGGTGCGGCTGATGCTGGTGGTGGTGAGAGAGGGAGGTGTTGGTGTGTGTGTGTATTGCGCAGGGTGGTAGTTGTAGTGGGTTTTTGTAATTATCTTATAACATTTTTATTATTTATTTTGTTTAATTTGAAATTATTGAGGGCAAGATATGGATTTTATCGTTTTAGCATCATTTTGGTCTGCTAGCTCAGCTTTCTGATTACATTTAGGGGGATAAATTACAATTTCTAATGCCTGGGATGATTTTTTTTTTTTAAATAAAAGGAAACGCAGGGATTTTGTAATTAACCCTAAACTTAAATAAAAAAATTACTATCTATTAAAACGTACGTATTAAAATAATAAACATTCTAAAACTTATAAAAAATTTTATAACTCAAATTAAACTATCATATTATATTATATCATTTATTCTAGTATCGTACAGTCTATTTGACAAATCTATATAAAATATATATTATTTAAATTATAATTTATAGAAAAATATGGTTGCGCTTTAGCCCTTTAGCTGTTAATGATAAGCCAAGTTGTACTATGATCTGAAATTTACGCTAGGGAAAATATGTAATTATTTCGTAAAGTCAAGTCATCGTTGGCAGCAAAAATGTCAAGCTCGTCTTTTAGTTCTTTGGCTTTGGCTACGGTGCACTGGTTTTACCGGTGCACCACTTTTCTAAATTTTTGTAATTTTAGTGTAAAAGTTGTAAATTTTTATATAAAAATCGTAAATATGAAAAAAATGTTGTAAATGAAAAATTTTTCAATTTTTTGTAAATTAGTGTAAAAGTTGTAAATTATTGTATAAAAGTCGTAAATGTGAAAAATATTCATTTACAACTTTTTTTTCACATTTACGATTTTTATACAAAGATTTACAACTTTTACACTAAATTTACAAAAAATTGAGAAGTGATGCACCGGTACAACCGGTGCACCGTAGTATGACCCTTTTGTTCTTTACTTCCCAACGCAACTATGGAATGAACTAGGAATTGAAAGTAGTATAAAAATATAAAAACACTTAGAGAAGTCAAAACATGATTTATTTATTATATTATTGGTGGTAAAAAAATTCAAAGATCTACATAAGGTAACTAAACAAGAGGGAAAGCATTAAACTAAACAAGATTATTCAACTGCCTTTCTTTTTCTTCATATGAATCAAAAAATCTCTGCATCCAATAAATAACCTTAATCTTTTCATAGTTTAAACACAACAATTTTATGGTTCTTTTCCACTTTACAGGTCAGAGCATTTTTTGATTCAAGATGCTGTCAAAGACATATTACGCAAACTAAGTAACCCACCAAATTTTAAAGGCTTAGTGGGCATAGATTCAAGTTGGGAGAAACTAAAGAATCTTCTAGGTACAAAGACATCAGAAGATGTTCGTATGATAGGAATTTGTGGGATGGGAGGCATAGGCAAAACGACACTTGCCAAAGTTGTTTTTAAGTTGATGACCTGTGAGTTTGATGGTAGCAGTTTTCTTGACCATGTAAAAGAAGTATCCAACCGAGATATTAACGGTTTAGTTTCATTACAAAAGCAAATTCTTTCTGAATGTTTATGGGAAGAAGAAGAAATTCAGATATACAATACCTATAGTGGATCAGAGAAGATAAGTAGAAGATTGAAGAATCAAAAAGTTCTTCTTATCATAGATGATGTAGACCACATCGATCAATTGGAAAATTTAGCTGGAAACCATGATTGGTTTGGTTCAGGAAGTAGAATAATAATAACAACAAGAGATAAACAATTATTGAAAGCATATGGCGTTGATGGAATATATGATGTTGAGGAACTAAACAATGATGATGCTCTAGGGCTCTTCAGTTTGAAAGCCTTTCGGAATCTTGAACCACCGGAGGACTATTTGAAGTTGTCCAATCATGTAGCAAAATATTGTAGTGGTCTTCCATTAGCTCTCAAAGTTTTGGGTGCTTGTTTGTTTGGCAAAACTATAGGTGAATGGAAAGATGCACTAGAAGTACTAGAAAGATCTGGGCCTAGAAAAGAGATTTTAGATACGCTTAAAATAAGTTTTGATGGACTTGATGATATGGAAAAGCAAATATTTCTTGATATTGCATGTTTCTTTAAAGGTCTTGATAAAGGATACGTGACAAAAATATTGAATGATTGCCATTATGGAATAAGTGTCCTCATTGATAAATGTCTCATAACTATTTCAATGGACAATCAAGTATTGATGCATGATTTGTTACAAGAAATGGGTCAAAGAATTGTTAAGCCAGAATGCCTTCATGAGCCTGGAAATTGCAGTAGATTATGGAAGAAAGATGATGTCATTCACGTGTTGACCAAAAACACAGTAAGTGATTTAGTAGTAAACTTCGTTATTTTTTTAATTTTTTAAGTACTATTTATTTGTCTCCTTTAAATATTTTTTCTGAGTAATTTTTTTCATATTTTATACTTCATTTAACTTCTGCTTTTAATTTATAGGGTACTGAAAAAGTGCAGGGTATAATGCTCGAAGAAGAGTTAAATGAGAGTGCAAGTGCTGAAGCTTTTTCAAAGATGATCAATCTCAGATTGCTCAAAATCAATAAATTGAAACTTCCTAAAGGCATTCAGTTCCTGTCTAACAAATTAAAGTTACTTGTGTGGCATGGATATCCTTTAAAATCTTTACCGCCAAATTTGCGGCTGGACAACATTGTTGAATTTGACATGAGTTATAGCAACATCCAACAACTATGGGAGAGAAACCAAGTAAGAGTAATTTATAAATATAATTGATCATTATTCATACATTCAATCTTTGTCTAATATAGTAAAAAGTACTCATTTCTTTCTTGATGCTTTTCGTGATCAGCCTTTAGAAGAGTTGAAATTCATCAAATTGAGAGATTGTACGAAACTGATGAAAGCAGCTGACATTACAAAGGCCCCTAATATTGAGGAGTTAATTTATGAGGGATGTACAAAATTGCAAGAACTTGACCCACCTCATCGACTTCACAAGAAGATCAAACGTTTGCTTCTAGGAAGATGTACAAATCTTAGGACTTTCCCGAAAGAGTTTCTTATGGAATCTCTTGAAGAGCTAGATCTCTCTGACTGCCCCAACATTGAAAGCAAGGAAGAAGAAAGTTTGGAGAAACTTGATATAAGGGGAACTGCTGTAAGACTACCAGCATTGCTCCAACGGTATTTGGAACTCTTTGATTGTTTTACCCTAACAAGTAATTCAAGGGCTTTAAGGTTGCCTTCTTTGTCAGGTTGTCGTTCTTTAGACAGGTTGAATCTTCGTAACTGTAATATAGGGGCAGGAGGAATACCCCCTGAAATTGGGGAATTAAAATTAAGCTGGTTAGATCTAAGCGAAAACAATTTTTCTTCCTTACCCGCCAGCATCAGTCAACTTACTTGCCTTCATACTTTTTACTTGATGGGTTGCAAGAATCTTCGATATCTGCCAGATATTCCATACTGCACACAACTTTTAGGAGTAAATGGTTGTGTTTCACTGGAGAGATCATCAGATGCATTAAGATTATCAAGTCCGGATGCATCGGCTCAATGTTTCTTCGCTATAAACTGTCCAAAGTTCCTTTCTGGCAACACTACGGCATTTTCAATGATGAAAGATATCTTGATGTCCACTCTCGAGTACACTCGCAGTAAGTCTCGCCAGTATTTTGCAAGAGACGTATTTCACATGGTTGTTCCTGGAAGTGAAATTCCAGAGTGGTGTCATCAGAAAGAGGGTTGTTCGATAATAATAAAAAGGCATCCACCTTTGCATAGAAATAGTCGGTTGCTTGGATATGTCGCAAGCTGTGTTTTTGTGATCCACAAACATCCACCTCTCCTCAATGCAACAGGGTTTACGCATGGTCTTCGTTTTGACATATCTTCTACTGATCGAGATGCTGATAATAAGCATTATCTTGCTTGCAGATTTGAAGAGAAATCAGGTCAGGCTATGTCAGAGCATATTTGGTTAGTCTTTGTGTCTCGTGACAATTACATTAGTAGAAAGATACAGGATATGTATAATCCCGTCAAGTTCTACTTTCGAATACGGTTTGGTCCAGGATTGGAGATTAAGAGATGTGGAGGCCGTCCAATATATGAACAAGATATTGCCGATCAATTCAACCAATCTGGTGGCTCCACTGCTTGGAATTTGAACAAATTCCGTTATGAAGATTTTTGTGGACCAACAATAGAGGATGATGATGAGTCAAATTACTGTCAGTGTTTCAGCCTTGATAGGCAAACAAAAGCAGCTGCCATCAATCATTTATTTACTCATCGCAGTCAACTCGTAAGTCTTCTCTTTTTTTTTTAACTGATTATTTAAAAATCTTGTACTAATATATATAAATTATAATATTATGTGACACATTCCGAATTGTTTTCACAAATTTTACATCCTACATGGGTTGATTGATGCATTAATTTAATTAAATCTACCGAAAATCAATTCCACATCATTTAGATTAAAATTTAACATAAAAGTTTGGGATGTGCACAGTTCTTGAAATTATTATTCATATTTAATTATCCAGATTCATCAATCTTTAGAAGTCGTCAACAGTCTCATATTCATTCAAATAGTAACTCAGACAAGGAGTAAATCTGGCTAAGTCCTTTTGAAACATCAGGGCAGTAAATCAAAATATATGATAATGAAATTTGCTATTTGATTTTGAATAGGCACCAGAGCTGATGCATTATGTTAGATCAAGTACGGGTGTAGTTGTCAACATTGAAACTATCCCCAACAATGGTTACGGTGTGGACATTACGCACAATGACAATGATGTGGCACAATCTAGTGAAAGTGACGGCAATGCCAATGACAAGGAACTAGACGCTAACTTCTGGAATTTACTGGTAAGTTTGGATCTTGTTTACAATCTAATCATATCTTTTTTGAAGGTTCATGTGATTTATTGACAGTAAAGTAGAGTTTGTGTTTGTAGACCCATTTGAATAAAATCACAATAAAGTAGGGTTTTATTTGAACTTTAGAGATTTTAATGAATTAGATATTTCAACTATTTTTAGAGATTTTGACTTTTTAAATTAGAAAAAATATTAATTCTAGTTATTTTCTTAATTAATAGTTTTTTAGGGTATTAACATATACCTCTCGAGGTTAAGCGAAAATACAAATTTTTCCTTATAAGATTTGCAATTACAATTTGCCCCCTAATTCTGTCGTTAAATTAAACCAAAAAGGAGGAGAGAGAAAATTTTTTTCACAATTTTATCAAAATAACCTCATGTTCGGTCATTTGATATTAACAATTTACCTCCTGAGATTAAGCAAAAATATAAAATCTCCCTGCACATTTTAAAATTGCAAATTGTCTCCTTATTTTTTAATTTCAAAATTAAATTAAGTGAAAAAAATGAGAGAAAGAATAATATATGTTATTCAACCAAAACGCCCTTATATAAATATAAACACCATTACCTTTCTTTCTTTCTCTTTCTACTAACAATCTCCACCACCTCTTCCTAGTACTTCACCAAATCTTCACCCCTCCCCCCCCCAAACCCACATCGCCATCGTCTAGGGTTGGCAGTTTGAATAATAACTCCTGAACATGACACGAATATAACACGAACAAGACACACGATTAATAAATGAGTCGAATTCATGTTGAGGGTGTTCAACACTTCTACCAGTTTAATGACACAAATAGTTAAATATATATTGTCAATTATTAATATGCAAGCTTATTTAATGATATAATTTTTACTTTCTTACAACATATATATTATAAAACTGAAAATTTTATATTATAAAGTAAATTAATTTACATAATAGTAAATTATAATAATTATAATAATTTTTTTATACTAACAATTATTTATATTCTAAAAATAATCTTAATTGATATAAATATATAGAATATGATATACTATGCATAGTTAGGTTAAACAATGAAGTAAATTATATTAATTAAATATGACATGATTACAACACGTGGATAACACATTTAATAACGGTGTCGAATCCGCTTTTCATGTCTTGTCACGAACAATTAAATGGGTCGACACATATGACACGAATTGCCACCCCCACGATCGTCGCTTCCTTCTCTTTATTGACGAAATTGCTTCGGTCACCAATTCCTCCTCTCTCTCCTCTACTAGGACTTGCCACCGTTCAATTTGGGTTTGTTAATTAAAGCTCGGATTAAATGATGGATTCAATTTGGTTCAAATTTACTTTTTATTATTTATTCAGTAAAGTTTTAAATATTTTTAATTGTTATTGTTTTCATCCAAAATTTTTAATTATTTTTATTCTTGCGAGGGGGGAATTTGTATTTTCGTTTAACCTCAGGGGGTTAATATCCTTCTTAATTTTATCGCAGAAGTTTTATTTTCAATAATACCCCTACTCTGTTTAACTTAATGTTAGAATTCAAAAATCAGAGGGTAATTTGTAATTTCAAATCTTGTAGGGGATAATTTGTAATTTTAAATCTTGTAGGGGGTAATTGAATTTAACCTCAGGGGATAAATTGTTAATATCCCTAGTTTTTGAAACGTATTTGTATTAATTTTTCATATTTTCTAGTTTAGTTAGGATTAGATTCTATCTCTTAAACAAATATTTTTTTTACAGATGTGTTTGTTGACCCTATAAATAGGTGTTATTAGTGATTTTGTTTGTTAGGCTATCACTTAAGTTTTATTTTGCCTAAAAAATATAGTAACGTAAAAGACCATTAATCGTTTCTAAAGTGCCCACACAACTTAGTAACAAACTTTGTAAACTAGAATGCTTTATTTTTTTGTCATCTTTTTTTCTTATTTGATTTGTAGCAAAATATAAGAAATAGTCAATAACTTTTCTACCTTCAATATGATCCTAAAATTAATTTCCTATTCTTAAAACGTATTAATGTTTGAACTTGTCACTTGGATTAAATTGCTAACTTCATCCTCGTCTTCGCATGCGAACTTCTGTCACATCTATGATCTATTCCAAATCAACTACCGATGTAGCATTTTATTTGATTAAGTAAAAACTTCAGTTGATTAAAAAAAAAAAAACAAATGATCTTAGTCCATGTGATTGATGACAGTAAATTTGGTAATCCTGTATCGTAATAAAAGTTATTTGATTTAACGCTCAGCAGGTTCCAAAGCTAAATGATTATATTAAATCAATTATGGGTGTCGACGCCTCTATGGGAAGCCGTATTGAAAGTGATGAGGAAGAATCTAGAGGCAACTATGACGAGAAACTACAACCTAAAGGACTTCAATTACGATGTGTTTCACGTAGGGGCCAAGGCGTCTTGGTTTTTTTCTTGGGATACACATCCAGTAAGTTGGATCTCAATCCTTACCACAATTCTTCTCTCAATTATGATTGTCTGATTCATTAAGAACTGGATTGATCATGTTTGTTTGGCAGTTGCAGGTGTTTGAGTGGGAGAATCGATCGGCGACGTGTAATTAATTGGTGGAATTGAAATATTTATTTGTGTTATGGTTTGCAATGTTGCATCATCTAATTGCTATTTGTTTGCCAGTCTATTAGATGTGTCCTTTCTTATATTCTATTTCTATCAATCTATCATAGCTTACAAGTATATATTAAGATATTTGTCCTAATAACGTGATCAAGAAATTGACAAAATCAAAATAACTTCTTCTGATCATTTTTTTTTCCTTAAATCAAACATGTTATTGATGTTTTTCTTGATTGAAACTTATTGCACATGAATAAAGATATCAGTTGTGGAATGAATTAAAGACCTATTTATTTAGAGTTCAGTGCAGCATAGAAATCACAGATAAATCTACATCAATCATTAATTTCAACGATGACTGCATCAATGTTCTAGGTTTTAGATGATATATATATATATATATATATATATATATATATATATATATATATATATATCATCGTGTTTAGGAATAAATAAGATCATCATAATCATGATCAAATGGTACTATGGATGACCAAAGATCACCAATTTCTTTTGGTGGCACATAACCTATTTTCAAGAAAGCTAGGTGAAATATATACAACTAGTAATTAACTTCACACAGAGCTGATCATTAGGTAGATTATCTCCCAGCAAAGTCTCCTAAAGATCCAACCATAGCAGCGTCAATATATGTAGCAAGTTCTGAATGACTACAATCTGCAGGAACATTAGGGTGAATAGCAGTTAATTAAGCGTGTTTTACTTTGTGGCTTTTATGTACTTGGCATAAATGGTAAGTGGATGCAACCTATTGAAGGTTGTTTTCAGGTAACTTAATATAAGTCCCCCCGCATTTCAATTTTCAATGCAAGAATCATTGATTTCTTCCACTTGTGCATAATGTATGATTGTGAATGGAGAGTTCGGTACAATCCAGCTAGCACATGGAAAGGTTCAGCTAAAGTTTCACACTGATAAAGAATGAAATAAAAAATAAAAACATCCAAATGGAATTGTGTTGAATAATGAATAGTTCCATGTGCTTATATGTACAATGAATTAAAAAAAAAAAAAGAAAAAAAAGAAAAAAGGAGCTAGACTCTCCCAGAATCATGGAAATTATCTTGAATCATGATGATTACATTTCATTGGTAGCAACTCTCTCTCAAATATAATAAACATCAATTTCAATATGCTTTCTACTTGAGTGGAAAACAAAACTAGAGGTAAGTGATGTAGGGGACTTTATTTTTTTTATGATGTGAAATTTAAATAGATCTAAATTTGACTAAATTCTTAGTAAATCTAAATACAAATGTCTAAATGATATGTTTGTTTTTTGTTTTCTAAAATCAATAATAAGTCTTAAGTTATTTGTTCTTAATAATTAAAAATATTTGAAAGCTAATAATTTGACATACATACCCTTATTTAGTATTATATGTATTTGCACATTGTATATAAACATTATCAAAGTTATAATAGTGCCATAAAAAAATTATATTGTTCATGTGTCTCACATATAATACGAATTTCTTTTAATTATTTTGTAATTACTAAATAACAAATGAGTAATCAAATTAAAAATTATTTTAACAGTAGAATAATTAAAAAAAAAATTAATTTGACGCTTGAAAGACTTGCTCAAGGGCTCAAATATTGTATTCGCAAAGGAGGTTAGGATTAGAAAAGATTGTAAAGAATTTACGAAATATGAGTCTATTAAAATTATCAAGAGTATTTTAGAACATAAAAGATGGATAATCCATTTAAACAAAAGCCTAAAAAATTAACTTTTTCTATTTAGATATTTTTATCTAAGAAAAAATGTTCAACTCCAAAAATAGTGAACATAAAAAAGTCTGAAGTCTAATATTTACTAAAACTCAAACGTCAAATGGAAAAATAACGAGCTCCTTAGTTTCAATATCACACCATATAATTAACACCCTAAGATGGCTAGTCTAAATTTTGGAAACAAATTTTTCATTAAGGCAACTTCTGTTGCTGCTTGTGGTATTACATTGTACTCAAATTCAAGAGAACATTTTTTGCCATAATCCTCCATTTTCTAGAGGTCTAAATGAGAAGATAAACAAAAATACATAAAGTAAACTTCCTATCTCCTACGCTGCTAGCCTTGTCAACAATAGCAAATACTTCTAAATTCAATAGCCTGCAAAGCCTCAAATACAACAAACACCCATAGTTTTGAGGAATATAAATGTTGGGATACTTTTATTGAGTAGAAGAATGTATTTGCAATAGTAGAATTTGGGTACAAATAAAAAATAAAGAAAGAAGTTGGTATGCTTCAAGGCACATTACAAATGTCGCTTCCTTTAAGACGTTATTTGCTCCCACAAAATCTGTGATCAACTTCAATTCACAAACACGCCTTCAAGATATAATGAAGTATTAGTTGTTTACTTGTAGTGTGAACTAATATAAGTAAACCACAATACTCTCGAATTATACAAGCCTACTACGAATAAGTATTTATGAACTAATATAAGTAAACCATAATACTCTCGAATTATACAAGCCTACTACGAATAAGTATTTGATAGGTGTCTACGAATAAGTATTTGATAGGTGTCTATTTTGATAGGTTTAGGAGTGTTGTGTGGATGTGGAAGTCGATTATGTATGGGTGTTATGTTGCTAGTGTATGGAAAACGTGATGGCGGAAGCAAGCCCAATAATCAGTTTGGTGCGAAACTACGGGTGGGGTGTGAAGCCTGCTGGGTTGTGCAATGAAAGTTGTGTTTTTACTAGGTCATGTAAGTTGAGCTATGACGATGGTGCGATTTGTTTGTGGAGTTGTGGTGTTTGTGGATTAGATCGATGAGAGTTGCTGAAGAAGATAAACAATGCTTTTTATAAAGGTTATGTAATTAGTTTATGAAATTTTTATTATTTATTTTTTTCAATTTAAAAGTATTAAAGGCAATGTAAGGAGCCTTGCCAACTTAGCTTTTCGTTTACTTTAATTAGGGGACAAATTGCAATTTCTGACATCCTAGAGAGGGTTCTTTTTTTTTTTTTCCCTTTGGAAACCTTAGGAGGGAATTTATAATTAACCCCAAACTAGCTTAAACCAAACACGTAGGACCTACTAAATCATACTAAAGTGATATGTATCCCAAAACTTAAAACTTACAACAAAATTTTGTATCTCAAATTACATGGTGTAAAATTAAAAATTATTGCATAATCCCATATCACTCATTACATCATCATATAATCCACTTGACAAGTCTACTAAATAGACATCATTTGAAATATAATTTAGAAATGTCATTACTTCTATTAGCTGATATAATCTGAAATTTAAGACAGTGAATTTATTTATTTATTCCGTAAAGTTCAGTTATCATTAGCAATAAGAGTTTCCTAAGGTCGTCTTTAGTTTTTCCCTTCCCACTGCAACTAATTAAATGGTCACTTAAGCGACTTCAAGTGGAATGAACTACCGATTGAAAGTAGTATAAAAAAATATGGAGCGTCAAAACATGATTCATTTATTATATTATTGGTTGTGGGAAAGTCAAAGACCTCCATGAGGTAACTAATTTATAGATACAGAGACTAGCAGATTTACATCATTGAGAAAGTCACGAGGGAAAGCACTAAACTAAACAAGATTATTCAGCTGCCCTTTTTTTGGGATAAAAAAGTCTGTACATCCAATAGATAACATTAATCTTTTCATAGTTTAAACACCACACTTTTATAGTGCTTTGTCACTTTGCAGGTCAGAGCCCATTCTTATTCGAGATATTGTCAAGGACATATTACGCAGACTAAGCAACCCACCAGCTTTTAAAGATTTAGTAAGCATAGATTCAAGTTTGGAGACACTACAAGAAAAACAGTTTTTTGCGACAAAATTTTTTGCGACGAAATAAAATTCGTCGCAAAAAGCGGCCTTTTGCGACAAAATTATAATTTCGTCACAAAAGTTAGCATTTCAAAAGAAAAGATATTTTGCGAGGAATTTTTCGTCGCAAAATAAAACCTTTAGCGATGAATATTCATTTCGTCGCTAAAAACTCTAGTGACTAATTAGGGAAGCATTTTTTGCGACGATATAAAACCTATTGCGACAAACTTTTCATCGCAAAACGTATTACACGAAGATGGGATTTTGTGACAAAAATTTTATAGCAACATGAACATTTTTTGCGACAAAATTATATTTCTCGCGAAAAAAAGACCTTTTGCGACAAAAAATTCCCCGCTAAAAGCCATTCTAATTTACCATGCATATATGGCAATACTAGACATTTTGCGACGAAAAAATAATTCCTCGCAAAATTTGACCTTTTGCAAGAAAAATTTTCTCGCAAAAAATTGATTTTTTGCGGCAAAAAATCTATTTTTTGCGACAAAACATTCCCCGCGAAAAGCCATTTTAATTTACTATGCACACGTGGCAATACTGGACCTTTTGCGACAAAAACGTGATTCCTCGCAAAATGTGACTTTTTGCGAGGAATTTTTTGTCGCAAAAGGTCCATTATTTTGCGACAAAGCATTCCTCGCGAAAAGCCATTTTAATTTACTATGCACACGTGGCAATACTGGACCTTTTGCGACAAAAACGTGATTCCTCGCAAAATGTGACTTTTTCCAAGGAAAATTTTCTCGCAAAAAATATGTTTTTTTGCGACAAAAAATTCCTCGCGAAAAGCCATTTTAATTTACTATACACACGTGGCAATATTGGACCTTTTGCGAGAAAAACGTGATTCCTCGCAAAATGTCACTTTTTGCGAGGAATTTTTTGTCGCAAAAGGTCTATTTTTTTGCGACAAAACATTCCTCGCGAGAAGCCATTTTAATTTACTATGCACACGTGGCAATACTGGACCTTTTGCGACAAAAACGTGATTCCTCGCAAAATGTCACTTTTAGCGAGGAATTTGTTGTCGCAAAAGGTCTATTTTTTTGCGACAAAACATTCCTCGCGAAAAGCCATTTTAATTTACTATGCACACGTGGCAATACTGGACCTTTTGCGACAAAAACGGGATTCCTCGCAAAATGTCACTTTTTGCGGGGAAAATTTTCTCGCAAAATATTTCTTTTTGCGAGGAAAATTTTCTCGAAAAAAATATACCTTTTGCGACAAAAAATAGACCTTTTGCGACAAAAAATTCCTCGCAAAAAGTTATTTTTTTAAAATTAAAACTTAATAACTATCTTCTTTTGTTTTCTTCTCTTTGTTTATGATTCGTCTAATATATAAGTCTTTGTTTAAAAAATGACTAAAAAAAAGAATAAAGAAAGTATTAAAAATCTAATTTGATTTTATATAAATTGATAATTTTTAAATATAGTAGGGCCATTTGGATATTCATATAAATTTTTATTAAAAAAAAAGACCATTTGTGATTCCATTCATGCTTTTAAATGTGAAAAACTATTAAGATTAGTATTTGTAAAAGAGATAAATAATTAAAATAAACTCTATATATGTGTGTGTATGTGTGTGTGTGTGTGTGTGCGCGCGTGAGTGTGTGTGTGTGTGCGTGCGTGTGTGTGTGTGATATGAATCGTTAATAATCCAATAATCAAGCATAAAATTTATTGCTAATTATTTATATATAATCTAATTTATGTATGATTTATATATGTCTAACTGCTAAATTACAATTATGATAAACTTATTACTATGACTAATTTTTAATTGATGAAAACGAGATTGGAAAAAAAAATCCAACTTCTAAAAATCTAATTTATTTTTCAATGTTAATTATATGTCAAATAAACATAAATAAATAAATAATTAATAATCATGTAATGTTGCCTATAATTATGTTTTTTATTTTTTTGTTATAAAGTGTATTAATTTAGATAGTATATTTTTCTTAGACTTTTAATTTTTATCGTATAGCTTTGAGTAAATTGTTGAGATATTTTAAACAATTGTTAGGGTTTATTTTAAGGGAGATAAATAATTAAAATGAACTCTATAACAAAAAATAAATACATTTGTTACATATTGATTACTATATGAATAATTAATCATTTCCTGGTAAATGGCAAAAACTGATTTTCAATTCGTAATACATATGATACTTGTAGCATATGTATATGTATATATGTCTAATAATTAAATTACTTATATGAAAAAAATATTTTTTATAATTGTAAAAAATATTTTTAATAATTGTTATTTTTATAAAAAATGGATAATTAATTTAAAGGCATTCTATACTTGAAAATAAATGCAATTTTGTTACATTTTTATATAATTATAATATGAATAAGTAATCATTTACTAATCAAATTAGAAAAGCTTATTTTCAATTTCTTATAACAACAAATATGACATATATAGATATCTAATTATTAAATTACAACTATTACAAACTTATGGTTTGCATTTGTCAAGATATTTTAAATATTAATTGTTAGCATTTGTAAAATGAATAAATAATAAAAAAATATTCACTAAAAGTAAATGCATTTGTTACATAATAATTATAATATGAATATTTGATCATTTATTTATTAAAGTATTAAAAACTTATTTTCAATAACTCGCACATGACAATTATGTCATATGTATAGATGTTTAAGTATTATGCATTTATTAATGATAGTTGAATTGTGTGTATTTTGTTAACACTTTAATACATATGACAATTATGACATACGTTTATATGTTAATAATTAAATTATCTCCATCACAAATTAATTTTTTAAATTTGTAAAACATATTTTTAGTGTTTTTAAAAGAAATAGATAATTAAAATAAATTATAGCTAAAATGAATAGAATCTTTTTGTTACATATATGATTATAATATCAATAATTAATTATTTATTGATCATTAAAGAAATTTATTTTTGTAATTCTTCATATAACAACTATGACATATGTATAAATGTCTAACTATTGTTTACATTTGTTAAATAATTCTTGAGTTGTTGTACCTATTTTATTAACATTTTAATACTCAATAAAAAATAATTAAATACCATATAATGTTTTATATTTCTATTGTATATGGTTGTTATATTATTTATTAATTTGTCATCAAATTATTTAATACCAATCCAATATTATATAAGTTTAATTATGAATGAAAATTTAATTAATAAATAAACTTATAATTATCCAAGTCTAAGTATTGTTTATTTAAATATTTTTAATTTTAGATTTAGATTTTAATTTTAATATTTTTTTAAGACTTTTTGCGACAAAATTTTTGTCGCAAAAGATTAGAATTTTGTCGCTAAAGATTAGCATTTTAGACTTTTAGCGACCACTTTAAAATTCCTCGCAAAATGGGGTCTTTTGCGAGGAAAATTTAAATCCAAATTCGTCGCAAAAACTAAATTTTAGGCGGACTTTTTCCCGCCTATTAAATTTCAAATTTTTACACCTTTAGCGACAAAAACATTGTCGCTAAAGACCAAAATTTTGTCGCAAAAAGAAAATTTTAGGCGGACTTTTACCCGCTCCTATTTATTTCATATTTTTTAAATTCTTTTACGACAAATTTTTCGTCGCAAAATGTCCAAATTTCATCGCAAAAAATCAATGCCTTTATTATATATACACCACCTAATTCTTTGGTTTACTTCATTTTCTTTCATCTATTCTACTTTCCTCTTCATTTTCATTTTTATCTACTTCTCTTCTTTCCCTAACACTATTATCAAGGTAAATATTTTTACTCATTTTTTCTTTTATGTTGTAATATATTTACTTTCAAGATTCATATAATTTTTATTTTTTAATTGTCAATTAATATTATGCTTTTTTGTTTAATAGGTATTTTGGAAGAGGGAATGCAATTAAAAATCTTAAGTTCTTTATTTCTTTAACATTTTTTTTTGTATACACTTATCTCTCATATCCTATATTATTACTAATTAATATTTTACTTCTTTTTTGTTTTTAATAGGTATAATTGAAGGTGTGGTACATTTGAAGACTTGAAGATTGATATAAAATCAAGAAACAAAAAATTTAGTGGAGGATGAAGTTTTGTATTTGTTGTATTATCTTGTTTTTTTATTTTTTTTATTTTTCCATGTACAACCAAAGTTCCAAGTTGTATTAAATTTTTGTAATTTGTTATTATTTAATAAAATTATTCTTACAAAGAATTCTGTTGCATAATGACATAATTTTGCTGTTTTATTTTCGAATTTATAACAAATTAAAATAAATTTTATGAATTCTTAAAAAAATCAATTATGTTAAAAAATTAGGTCTTTCGCGACGAATTTTTTGTCGCTAAAGATCGGATTTAGTGACAAAAAATCGTCGCAAAAGATATTTACAATGAAAATAATTTGTTTTAAATATGATTTTGGTATAAAATTTTTTGCGACAAAATTCAAATTTGTCGCAAAATATGTTTTTTTGCGAGGAATTTTATATTGTCGCAAAAAGTTAACATGACGTAATCCTATTTGCGACAAATATTTTGTCGCAAAATACCACTTTTTGCGACCAAAATTTCCTCGCAAAAAGTCTTTTTGCGAGAAATTCAAGATTCGTCGCAGAAAAACCTATTGCGACTCACATTTTGCGACTGTAACGCGACGAATTTATTTTTGTCGCAAAAACTTATAGCGACGAAATTTTGACTTTTTGCGACGAAATATTTCGTCGCAAAAAGTCATTTTTCCTGTAGTGAGAAACTAAGAAATCTTCTACGTACAAAGACATCGGATGATGTTTGTATGATAGGGATTTTGTTATGCACAAGCGGAAGCGATAACCAAACGAACAACCAAATGCACAACCACAATTATGCCAGATAATTTGAATATAATAGCAACTAAAGAGGCAACCAATTAACCATAATGCAGAAATAGAATACACACCAGGATTTAACGAGGTTCGGTATTAGTACCTACGTCCTTGGGCGCCGCTGAAGAAACTTTCCACTATCTTCAAAGAGAATTACAACCTTTTGGATCACAATACAAATACCACAACTATTGGGCCAAACTATAATTACCCAAATAGTTGGGTCAAAATGTAATTATCCAAACAATTGGGTAATACTACAAATACCCAAAATCAAAGGGAAAAAAACAAATATTACAAACTTTAAGGTCTTTACGGAAAGGCCCTTAAACTATGAGGTCTTATTTGCGAAACCTTATAACTTTAGGGGGTGAAAGATATTTCAATTTGGGACACATAAAACTCTCCCACATGGCTTCTTTTATAAGGGCCACATGAGACTCATGTTTTTCTCCTTACCGATGTGGGATCCTTGCATATTAGCCAAACAAAGAAAAAAACAACAAATCTCCACCTTGGCGAATATGCCAATCCACCACAAATTTCTTCTTTTTCCCATATTCTCTATCACAACTACAACGCCTCCAAATGCGCCCAATGGCGTAGTCAAACAGGCACTATGTTGATCAAGTCCAAACAATGACTGAACTTGATCGCTGTCACAACCTTAGTCAACATATCTACGGGATTCTCGGCAGTCCCAATCTTCTGAAGTAAGATTCTCCCTTCATCAATGATCTCCTGCACAAAATAATACCGAACATCAATATGCTTCGTACGAACATGGAATACTGGATTCTTCGCTAAGTGGATAGCACTCTGACTGTCAGAATAAAGAGTGATCTTCTTCTGCCCAAGTCCCAATTCATCCAGCAATCCCTGTAACCAAATAGCTTCCTTCATAGCCTCTGTCATAGCCATATACTCTGCCTCTGTAATAGACAAAGCCACTGTAGATTGTAAAGTAGACTTCCAACTAACTGGTGCTCTTGCAAGAGTAAACACATAACCGGTTGTCGACCGACGTTTATCCAAATCACCAGCATAATCAGAATCAACATAACCAATAGCATACTGATCACACGTATCATCCCTTTCAAAGACTAAGCCAACATCTACGGTTTTCAACAAATACCGTAGAATCCATTTCACTACTTGCCAATGTCCTTTACCAGGATCATGCATATACCTGCTCACAACTCCAACTGCATGTGAAATGTCGGGTCTCGTACACACCATAGTATACATCAGGCTACCAACTGCATTAGCATATGAAACTCGAGACATATACTCTCGTTCCTCATCTGTACTAGGAGATAAAGATGCACTAAGCTTCATATGAGGAGCAAGTGGGGTACTTACAGGTTTAGACTGCTCTGTAATGCCAAACCGTTGTAATACCTTCTTCAGATACTGCTTCTGAGTCACACAAATCTTGCTTCTCCCTCTATCTCTGCTAATCTCCATGCCAAGAATATTCTTAGCTTTACCCAAATCTTTCATCTCAAACTCTCGATTCAACTGAGTCTTCAACTTTACAATTTCTTCAATATTCGTCGAAGCTATCAACATGTCATCAATATACAAGAGTAGATAAATGAAAGAACCATCATTTAGCCTCCGAAAATACACACAATTATCAAATTTGCTTCTTGTGTACCTCTGACCCATCATAAACCGATCAAATTGCTTCTACCACT